>ML779345.1:0-25324 GCA_009831015.1 Picea engelmannii
TTGCTACACATAGACTTCTTCTTTTAAATATCCATTCAAGAAGGTTGATTTGACATCCATTTGATAAACTTTCCAATTGTGTTGAGTTGCAATAGCTAGTACCATCCTAATTGTGTCAAGTCTTGCTACAGGTGTCATTGTAATCAACTCCATATTCTTGTGCAAATCCTTTAGCTACCAATCTTGCTTTATATTCTTCAACTTCTCGATTTGCCTTATATTTAGTTTTATACACCTATTTCACACCTATGCATTATTTCTCCTTAGGTAAATCAACTAGATCGCATGTATCATTTTTCTTAATAGATTCCATTTCTTCATTCATTGCATTAATCCAATGTTCTTCCTTAATTGCATCCTCAAAATATATAGGATCTTGAGTAAATAGAGCAAAATTGGATTGCGAATCTATCCTATCTCCTTGATCATATATTTCTTGCAAGATTCTAGTCGTTTTTTCTCTTAATCTTGATCTTAATGATTCAAGTGTAGTATTTGAGTCATAACTTACTTTTGGACTTGATGTTTCTCCTTGATCAACTTGCCTTTCTGAGTTTTCTTCTTGTGGAATGTTTGATGGTATTCCTCCTTGCTCATTTGATTGTTCTCTTTGGCCTTTTTTCTCCTTGTTCTTCATATAGTATTCTTGTACCTATAATTGTCTTGTCTACAATGTCATCCCATGATTCTTCCTCTTTGAATACAACATCTCTACTTACAATTACTTTCTTGGTTATAGGATTAAACAACTTATATGCCTTAGATTGTTCATCATAACCAATGAAAATGCATTTTTCACTTTTATCATCCAGTTTACTCCTTGTTTGTTTAGGCACATGTGCATATGCAATGCAACCAAATACTTTATAATCAGAAACATTGTGATGCTTACCACTCCATGCTTGTCGATGAACCATGTCCCTCGCAATCTTTGTTGGACTACTGTTCAATATATAGACTACACAGGCTACTTCTTTAGCCCAATATTCATTAGAAATATTCTTGTCTTTCAACATGCTTCTTGCCACCTCCATTATTATACAATTCTTCCATTCTGCAACACCATTATGTTGAGGTGTCTAGCTTGTAGTGAACTTCTTCTTTATTCCATGATATATGCAATACTCCAAAAACTCATTTGACTTGTATTCTCCTCCTCTATCTGATCTCAATATCTTAATAGATAGGCCACTCTGTTTCTCAACCAATGCCTTGAATTCCTTAAAGTTGTTAAATGTTTCAGATTTGTGTTCAAGGAAATAAACCCATGTTTTTCTACTATAGTCATCAATGAATGTTAGAAAATATATGCTCCCCCTAATGATGGTGTTTGCATCGGACCACATAAATCTATGTCAACAATTTCTAAAGGTGCCCAAGCTCTATATTAAATCTCTTTTGGAAAGCTTTTCCTATGTTGCTTTCCCAAAATACAACTTTCTCATGAACTTATTGGTGCTTGAATAGGTGGTAAACCTCTCACCATTTCATTTCTTTGCAATAGACACAATCCTTTGAAGTTTAGATGGCCATACCTCAAGTGCCATATCCATCCTTGATCTTGACTTGATGCCTTGAAACTTGCTCCAATATTCTCCATCATTTCACTTTTCATGTGAAGTGGGAACATTTTGTTGTCCGTCATTTTAATCTTTGCAATCACCATTTTACTAGGAGGAATATCAGATACAGTGCATACATTATTCTCAAAAGAAACTCTATAACCCTTTTGAGTAAGTTGTCCCACACTTATGAGATTATGCTTCAAACCAGGCACAAAATAAACATCAGGAATAGTTTTCCTTCCACTATTTTTTATTACATTGATTGCACCTTTTCCCATGACTTCTACAATATTATCATTACCCAATTGAATTTGTTCTTTAACTGATGTATACAAATCCTCAAACAACCCTTTATTTCTAGTCATATGGTTACTACAACCACTATCAATAAACCAAATGTTACTTGCATTTTCTTAAACTACATCACATGTAATAAACAATGTCTCAGAACTACTCTCAGAGAAATTTGCATTATGCTTTCTCATATATGCTTGTTTCTTTTGGCATTCATTTGAAAAGTGACCATACTTCTTGCAGTAATAACATTGAATCTTTGATTTTTCGTACCTTTGAGATGTCTGATTGTTATTGTTTTCCCTTGAGGTGAAACTTTGATTCCTCCTTCCTCCTGGGTCTTGATTCTTTCTTTCTTCTCTTTGAAAATTATTTCTTCATCTTCCTCTTCCTTTTCCTCTGAATCCTAGATTTCCTCTTTCTCTGCCTCTGCCAAATTTCATTTGTGTTTTGAATGCATGCTCCAATGAGGTATCGTCATTCATGTTCAACATGTCTTCATAATTTTTCAAAGAGACAACCAACTCATCCATAGAATATGTAGTCAAATCTTTAGATTCTTCAATTACCACAACAATTGCATCAAATTTTCTAGGAAAACTTCTTAAAACCTTTTCTACAACCTTTTGATTTGCTAGCTAATCACCATTTTTCCTTATTTGATTAACCAAATCCATAACACGATATGTGAACTATTCTATTGAATCAGAATCTTTCATTTGCAAGTTTTCAAATTCCCTTCTAAGTGCTTGGAGTTTGGCAATTTTTACCTTGCTAGTGCCTTGATATGTTGTCTCTAGAATGTCCCATGCTTGCTTGGATGTAGTGGTTGGTTTAATCCTTCCAACAATTGAATCGTCTAACGCTTGTCCAATTATCTGCAAAGCCCTTTTATTCTTTTTCCTATTTTCATCAAACTTTTTTTTTTTCATCAACACTCAAAATGGACTCATCTTGTGGTTCGGCATAACCATTCATTACTATATCTAATAGATCATATGAGTCAAATGCTAATTTCATTATAAATTCTCAATTATCTCAATTTTTCCTAGAAAATGTTGGAATCATAAGTTGGTAATACATTCCTGATGCCATTTATTTTTAAAAAAATCAAGCCCAAAAAAAATTTCAACAAAATTTAAGCTATACAATAGCACTCACACAATGGACAAATATTTCCATAGACTTTCCTCCAAGCACAGGAAGATGGGCAGTTCCTCTGCTCACCGTGTATTCAAGCCTTCATTAAATTACACACACCAACCAAAACAACAATAAAACATAACCTTTATCACAACAACGTCAATAGAGTCCCACACTACAAAAAGCACTCACATGAAGGCAACAACAACAGATTTCTCAACGATGGTAGTGTTTCCTCTAATTAGAACGAGGATTGTGCTCTCTTCACACTCCAAATGATGGCCGGCCTCTTACCTCAGTGCTAAATAACAGACAACATTTTTTGCCAGCAATGGTCTAAGCCCACCTCCTCTCTACGCAGTCTCAGCAACGAACGATCTGGGGGGACCTCTGGTCCAACACATCGAACACACTGATTTGGGCTCTTCTCTCAGCCACTACCGCTCTTCTCTCAGAAACCTGGGCCTCACAACCTTCATAGCAGTGAGATGCTTCCCGACTCTCCTGGCCCTCACGGCTCTCTTGGAGGTTGTGAACTCCTATCCCTCACGACTCTCTTGATGAATACAGTCAGGTTGCATATGCCTCTACTTCAGACGATGATCAAGACGCTTCAGCCAGCAATGAGGCCTTAACTCGCTCTTCAGCTCTCACTGCTAACCTGGAAGTTGTGGCTTCCTCTCCAATTCTCACAACAACTCTCTCACCTCGCTCTGATACCACGATGATGTGGGCAAAAGCAAAGGAACACACAGACTAACACATAAATGAATTTTATTGCTTTATTGATGAAATGGTTACAATTGCCTCGTTTTTATAGAGGTTACAGAAGGATCCTAAAGATCCAAAGAATCCTTGAAGTGACTAGAGTGTCGGTGGGAATGGCGGTGGAGGAACAGTAACAGGTGGTTGAGTGGAAGATTTTGTTTTAATGCGGTAGGTAGAAATTAAATTGTCCAACAATTTCCTCTACAACATTCACTATCGTTGCAGATTCCTCATCAATCATTATTTCAAGCAGGTGTCCTCTTACATTTAGCAAATTATCAATATATTGTATTTCATGCCTGATCTTCAACCAATCTTCATTTGACATGTTCTCCTTATCATACATTACCTCAATGACAATTTCTTCATTACAATCATCATTATCCACAGGTTCACCATCAACTTCATAAGTTTCCTTATAAGCAGATGCAATCTTTTCACTATATTTCATTTCGCGAATATCCCATAACATTTTTGCATTGTTTATATGACCAAATTCATATAAAATAGGAGACAAAATACTTATATCTAATGTTGGACTGATAATTGAACCAAATAATCCTTTCATTTTAAATGCCCAAAACTTAAAATTTTTACCTAAGAAGGATGGCAGAACTGGCATTAATCTTTTCAATATTTCACTGATTTCTTCATGTTCTTCATTGATCTGGTCCACTTCTGCATTTTGATCCTGAAGTATGGGTTCTTCAACTGAAATCGCATATGACTCTTCGTGTTGATTCTTTCTCCTCATGTATTTCAGCTCTCTCCGGAGCTGTTTAATTATGCTTTGTTGACCCATGAATCTGTGAATCTGAAAACCACTCAAACACAAATCTATTTGTTATAACAATTTCCTAACTATGCCATTTCACCATTATTATCCAACAAGTCACCCATTCACTTCAAATCCATTTCAGTCAAATTCAATCATCATCATAAAAACTTTTCCTCTTACATTACATGATAAAACTAAGTTTGACATCTTTTCATTGTTATAATAGAAATTTCCCTCTTACATGACAAATATAATCTAATAATCTTGCCTTCTTTTTCGTAGAAGTTTTTTTTGATAGGAGTGAACGTTCTTACAACTGAAGTGTTATTTTCTCAACGTCTAAATGATATTACGTACCCTTTTTGTTTTTTTTAAAGAAATATGGGCATGTGTCTGAGTTGCTAACGTGTTTTTGGGCAACCAAGATTTGCTTCTTGGTTTTTTTTTGGCATTCAGGATCAATATTCAGATCATGTCTTTTCCTTCCACCATGATTTATGGATCTGGCTTTCTAATCACTGCCCTCCATTGCAACGTGCGTATTGTGGTGGTTTGAGATTATCATCCGGGTACAGATCGATTGCAGGTTTTGGATTTCCTAAAGATTTTTGGGCAGATTATTTTGTTTGATAAAAAAGTGTTCAAAACAATTGGACGTGGAAGTGGCAATTTTTTATTTCATGTACATACAACCAACGTTTTCTCGTTTTGATAACCAGTGAATATATCTGCAACTACCACCTCCGACAACGCCGCCACAACTATCACATCGCTTCCATCTGTGGGTGTACTGGTCTCTTCATCCTGGTTAGAGTGGCAGAGTATATCGATGGTCTCTATGAAACCGTGATCTATGGCTCAGTTATTGCAGAATCTTTTGAAATTGAAATATTTTCCTATAGCAACAAACTTGATTAAACCATAGGTTTGATTAGAGTGCATGTTTTAGAGTGTCTATTTTATATCACTACATATAAAACACCAAAACAAAGCTAGGACAAGTTGAATTCACTATTTGGAAAAGTTAGTGAATTCTAAGAATTATAGTTGGAAGTTGAATTGTCATTCCTAGTAAGTAATGAACATTCTTTCCAAATTCAAGCTACTACTGTCATAGTTGAAAGGTTGTGGAAAAATCAAAACAGAAAGAACACAATTTTCTAATTATGTACAAGTTTAAAGATCTTTTTTAGGTATTTTTCTCTACCTTTATTCCAGTATGGATGCACTTGGATAGTTTAAAATTCCCCCCATTTGAGATTTTTTGTTAGCCTCTTACCAGGGAAAAATCTAAGCTTGTGCAATTAAATATTCTTTATAGATCTAAGAATCAAGCTCTTATGGTTCAAACCTCCAAAAATAAGACAAAACTCATCACAAATAGAAGATTAATCATGCTCAAGCTAGTAATTATGCCTCCAAACCTCAACATAACTCAAAATACTTTACTTCTCCATCTTCCAAGTATAGTGAGTCTTCCTCTAAGACAAGGACAAAATCAAGTGTAACCTACAGTTTTTGTAGCATAGTTGGGCATGAGGAATCCAAATTATTGAACAAACAAGAAGCATTGAATGAATCCATGTAACAACACTAATTTCAAAGCTAAAACCTTATTTTGGTAAAGGGATCAAGCACTATACACTCAATCCTCATATGCATCTTCAAACAAATGGATACTTGATTATGGTGCCTCACATCATATGACTCATTCTCCTTTGTTATTTCCTTCCGCATTTTATAGTAGCATTTCACAGATTGTAGTTGGAAAGACCTTCAAATATTTTATTGAGAAGCATTTCTATCTTTATATTAAGAAAATAAACACATACAATGTGGGGGGTATATATCAATAAGGCATTCAAATATTTTTGCAAAATTTCACATTTGACAGAATCATCCCACTAGTCTTTGGTGTGATAATCAAAGTGCCACACATATTTCTCACAACCCAGTGGATAATGAGAGGACAAAACACATTGAGATTCACATGCACTTCATTCAGTAACTCATCCAATATGGTGTTCCCATCTTGGAGTATTTTCCTATTGAAGAGCAAGTTGCAGACATATTCACTAAACCTTCGGAATCACTTCATTTTCTACAATTGTGATCAATGCTCCAAGTGAAAAAAGTTGTCATTGGGGGGTCATCTTGTGATCCAGATGGATTTCAATGGCCTCCCACCTATTCCAACTGGTTCATTTTGGTAGTTTTCGAGTTTGGCAGTTTTTTTCCTAGTTTTCGGGTCCCTAACTAGCGGGGCCATTTTGAGGCCCTAAAAAGCATTTTTAAGGCTCGCCATAGTTGGAAATGTCCTGTGATAAATAGCAAAAAAATGTGTAGTCATCGAATAGACCTTTCCAACGGGTTATCGTTTGTCTAAAACGGATATCGTATGTAAAAGTTACGACCCAGGGAAGTTGATGTACTAACTTACCCAAACGGGGCCCACATGACTTTTGGCGCTTCATCTCCTAGGGTTAGGTTTTGGATGTCTATGGTTTTTGACATTCATGTTTATTGTAAAAAAAAACCTTCAGAGCCTCATTGTAAGGATCTTCTTTCGAATGATCGCAGTCGTCACATCTTTTCTCAGAGATAAGCCGCCACCATTCCAGCAAGCTTGTTTTCCGCTGCATTTTACAGTTTCGGCTTATTTCCTTATTGAATAGAAAACTAGTTTTAATGTATCTCTGTTATTTTGTGTTAAGCATGTTTTAATAATCTGTATACATTCTGTTCTACTCATAAAATTCGAATCATCTTGAGTCCTCCTTCCTTCATATGTTTTTAAGTTTTTTTTTTCTATTTGGAGGAGTTTCCTATAATTTTTTCGCCTTTTCTCCTCTCATGAGAATTTGTACATAGATACCTTAGCAAGCATCATTTCCAAGAAGCATATTTTTTCTTAGAAGAATCTTTTCACCGCGGATTGATGAACCAACCTACAACACCATCCTTGGCTCCTGCGAGTGATCCATCATCGCACTGCTCAGATCAAAATGCTTTATTCAAATCAGGTTCTGCACAACACTCTAGTGGATATTAAAATATCTTATTTATTACTCAGATTCAAATATTTTTTTGTTATTAAATATTTTTAAATGTTATGTGTCAACTCCATGTGTACATAATATAGTTCCCTCATACTTAACTATAAATGAAACAAACAAATTAAAAATAAAATGTTCAAGCTTAGTCATTCACTACTAAAAATGAGTGAATATATGACCAAAATAGGTCAAAAAAGTATAACAGTCAAACAATTCTTTTTGGGGGGAGTAGTCTAATTGTTCTATTTTTTGGAACCATATATGACCAAAATCAATCAAATCACAACCAAAATAAATTCAAAAAGTAAAATAGTTAAAGAATTCATTTTTTTCCACATGTACCTCCTTAAACATAACTCAAGAACATGTACCTCCTTGAACATAACTCAAGAATGCTCTACTCCCTCCCTCTGTACACCAACAACCTTTCATCCCTGGATTACAAATTTGGAACAAATTAGCGTTGATTAAGATCATGACAACATAGAGAACCTCTCTTCATATGTGCAAGTTTTCTTTCAAATTTAAACACCTCAATTTCTTCCATTTTTGATAATTTGTTTCCTACATACAACCGCATTTAGTGATTGTGTTCTATGCATGTGTTTTGCATTTTTTCTATGTTTTTAGCTGCACTAGATATTTTAAGGAATTTTTTTAGTGTCATTTTTAATGATTTTTATGTTTATTGTTAAAATGGTTAAGTCTAGGGTTGTTAAGCTCATAATTCTCTATAATTATAATATCCAAAAACTCAAGATGAAATAACTCTACAATCAAAAGTCCTATGGAAAATGTTTGTGGAAGCTCAACCAATATTTACAATGGAAATTGAAATATTTTCCTATAGCAACAAACTTGATTAAACCATAGGTTTGATTAGAGTGCATGTTTTAGAGTGTCTCTTTTATATCGCTATATGTAAAACACCAAAACAAAGCTAGGACAAGTTGAATTCACTATTTGGAAAAGTTAGTGAATTCTAAGTATTATAGTTGTAATTTGAATCGCCATTCATGGTAGGTGATGAGCATTCTTCCATTGAAATTTTTCTTTCCAAATTCAAGCTACTATTGTCATAGTTGAAAGGTTGTGGAAAAATCAAAATAGATAAAGAACACAATTTTCTAAAAATGTACAAGTTTAAAGATCTTTTTTAGGTATTTTCCTCTACTTTTATTCCATTATGGATGCATTTGGATAGTTTCAAATTCCCCCATTTGAGCTTTTTTTGTTAGCCTCTTATCAGGGAAAAATCTAAGCCTGTGCAATTAGATATTCTTTATAGATCTAAGAATCAAGCTCTTATGGTTCAAACCTCTAAAAATAAGACAAAATTCATCACAAATAGAAGATTAATCATGCTCAAGCTAGTAACTATGCCTCCAAACCTCAAGAGAACTCAAATTTGATGGAAATTTTCATAGATTTCAAAATTTGATGGAAATTTTTATAATCTAAGATTATTTAGAATTAGTAAAAAATCTTGTAGGACCATTGTTCCATCATATATGCACCATGAATCATGATAAAACTCCATCACCCCTTAAATTTCTTTTAGATTTTCACCATAATATTTGTAATTGAAAAAAATCAATTTACTACAAGATTAACTTATGCCAACAAATAACAATACAAATTCATGATATATTTTAGATTAAGTCATTTTGGTGGTTTGGTAGCAAATTGTGTTGAATTGAAGCTACAAAAATTATGGCCCTATAGGATTTTGAGTGCTCTATTAGACTCTAAGAGTATGTAGGTGTTGTAAAAAACTTAGATTTGTTGGAAAAGTAAAAAAAGTGTGTGAAACATAGTATTAAACCAAAGTATTTGAGACTTTTGTATATGCAAGAAAAAACCTAGATTTATATTGCAAATTGTATTCTTTTACAATCAATGTTGCTTCATATGCTATTCTTCCTCTTGTTCAGTAATACTATCCACCTATCTTATTCATACAAAGATGAATACAACTCTTATATTTAAAAGTAACTATACTACAAAATATCTTACCCACTACAACCATATACATTATGACTAGATAAAATATCTTTGAGAGGTTCAACAACTATCCATGAGAGAAAACCAAAAGAGGTTGCACAATTGTTGGTTTGGTGAGTGCAAGTTATTTATTTCATACTCTTCATCAATCATTTTTTCAACACTCCCCTTTAAGCTTGATTTCCCTACATTGATAATAACCCCTTGAGGTATGGATACAAAGAAACTTTAGGATTTCAAGATTGAAGTGATAACTAAGGTACCATTCAATTTTTTGTTGAATTCGATGAATCCCATATCTTCTCTTGGTTTCTCAAATTTATCCTTTGGAAATTCTTTTGTGAATATGTCTGCAAGTTGCTCCTCTAACTCATAAAATTACAAATTTATTTCTCCAGTCTCAACCAATTCTCTTATGAAATGGTATCTTATGGCCATGTGTTTGTTGCATCTATGAAATATTAGATTCTTTGATAGATTTATCGAGGGTTGGTTATCAAAGAACATTATTTTTCCCTCGTGTTTCCTCTTATTCAAATCTAACAGTATCCTTCTTAACTATACAACTTGATAAGTTGTTGTATTTTTTGTCATGTGCTTTGCTTCTGCTTTGGAAAGTGACATGATGGGTTGTTTCTTTGAAGCGTGAAATATCTCATGACCCAATTTGGAACACATATCAAGATGTGATCTTTCAATCATCTATATTGCATCCCCAATCAATGCCATTGTACCCTACTAACTCAAAGGTATATGTTGCAATATACAAGATTCCATGGCTTTTGGTGCCATTCACATACCTTAAAATTATCTTCCTGGCTTGCAAGTGTGTTTCCTTTGGAGTCTCCATAAACCTGGACATTAGGCTGACTGCATACATGATATCATGTCTTATTTTTGTTAGATACATAAGACTTCCAATCATACTTTTATCAAATGTAGAATGCACATTGCTGCTGTAATCATATTTTCTTAGCTTCAAACCTATTGTTGTTGGTGTTGGCATTGGTTTTCTATTCAACATCCTAATTCTCTTCAAGATATCCCCTACATGTTTTCCTTGAAATATGAATATACATTCATTTGTTTATTTGATCTCAATACCAAGAAAATATCTCAATAAGCCCATATCTGTCATTTTGAATTATTTATTAGTGTTGTTATGAATCCTTCTATGGAAAAATTTATATTTCCTATAAAAATCAAATCATCTACATATAAGAAAATAATTAGAAGTTCACCTTAATTGTTAACTTTGATGTAGAGTGTTGGCTAACTACTACTCTTACTAAAACCATTGCTCAAGAAGTATGACTCAATGCAACTATACCAAGCCCTAGGCACTTTCTTGAGACCAAACAACTCTTTCTTCAACTTATATGTTTTCTTCTTAAGTCTTGGAGTTTCAAACATGGGGATTGTTCAACATATACTTCTTTCTTTAACACTCCATTGAGAAAATTTTATTTTGCATCCACCTGATGTACTTTCTATTTGTGTCGAGATGCTCTTGCCAAAACAACTCTTACTATTTCCATCCTTTCTATAGGAAAAAAGGTTTCATTATAATCTATTCAATGTTGTTGTTTATTCCCTTTGACCAAAAGAAGTTCTTTGTGTCTTTCAATTATGCTTTTTACATCATTCTTGGTTTTTTAAACCCACTTCACACCAATAATTTATTTTCCTAATGGAAGGTTTACTAGCTCCCATGTCTCATTTTTCTCAATCGCTTGCATTTCTTCATCCATAGCATCACACCATTTTATTACTTTTTCCGCATCCTCAAAGTAAATAGGATCAAATTTAGAAAATAAATAAAAATTCACCAATTCATTATCATCACCTTCATACCTAAATGTCTCATATATCTCCTTCAATATTCTTGTTTTCCTTGAGCTATTTTTGTCATGATACCTCGAAGACAGTATATTAGTTCTTCCTTTTATGCTAGGAGTACTTGATGGAGGAGTTTCCTAGGGAAAAATTTGGTAACTTGTCAATTGAGGTGTCACTTGGGTGACACCTTGTGTTCCATGTTGAATGTAAATTCTTTGAGGTATCATTGTGGCAATACCTTGTGTGCCATTTGATAACTCCATAGGAGGTATTATTGTTCCAACATCTTGTGTTTCTCCTTGTTGATCATTCCATTCTTCATCTTCAAAAACTATCACTTCTCTGCTAATTATTAACTCCTTTGTGTTAGGATTGTATAGTTTGCATGCCTTTGACTTCTCACTATATCCAATAAAAATACTTTTTTCTCCTTTATCATCCCATTTTTGTCTTCTTTCCTTGGGTATATGTGCAAATCCCACACAATGAAAAACTCATAAGTATTCTATTTTTCTTGCTCCATTCCTCTTGTGGAATTATGTTACGAATACTTTTTGTGGGACATTTATTCAAAAAATAAATTGTAGTTTCTACTGCTTCACCCAAGATTCTTTTGACAATCCTTTAGCCTTTAATATGCTCCTAGCCATTTCTTGAATGGTTCTATTTTTCCTTTCTACCATACCATTATGTTGTGGTGTATATCTTGAAGTAAATTGCTTCTTAATTCCATGTTCTTTGCAAAATTTTATAAACTCATTTGATATGTATTCTCCTCCACTATCAACTATTAGAACCTTTATGCCACTCTACTTTTCAACTAGGGCTTTAAATTTCTTGAAGATCTCAAAGGCATCAGATTTATACTTTAAGAAATAGACTCATGCTTTTCTACTTAAATCATCTATGAATGTTATAAATTATTTTTTTTCCAAGAGAGGGGATTTGCATAGGACCACGTAGATATGAATGAATCAACTCAAGTGGAGCTCTTGTTCTAGAGGGAAAATCATTTCTATGTTGTCTTCCCAAAATGCATCCCTCACATATTTTAGTAGGTTGTTTAATCATTTAGGTATTCCTCTTACCATGTGCTTCTTATACAACAAATTCAGCTCACTAAAGCTCAAGTGACTATATTTAGTGTCACACTCTTGGTGCAAATGGAGATGTTGTTTCTCATTCTCACCTCAAATTTCATGGATCCATCAATATTAGAAAACAGTTTATGTTCCACTCATGTGGTTGCTACAATGACTATCTAAGTACCAAACATCATTATTACTTTCTTCTTATACATTGCAAATGATAAATATATTTTTTTTCTTTTCACTTTTTGTTTCTTCTCTCTTAATGAAATTTGTATTTTTCTTATATATATCATATTGTTTTTTTCTATATTGAGATGCATAATGTCCAACATTTTTACAATAATAACATTGTACATTGGATTTGTCACACCTTTTGTGAAAATATGTGAAAATATTTCATGTGAATTACTACTTCTCCTTCCTCTTCCAAAAAATCATCCTCTTTCATGGCTACTACTTAAACTTCCACTTCCACCACTTTTAAAAACACATCTATTGTTGGATGATCTACCTCTAGTCAAACTTGAGATCTAAAGGCTTGAGATCTAAAAGCTTGCTCATAAGAAATGGTAGTTGATCTATTCAGCCTTTGTTCATGGATTTGCAAGGAACCTAAAAGTTCATCAAGATACATTTGAGTTAAATCCTTTGACTCTTCTATTGCTACAACAATAGGATCAAATCTAGGAGGAAGACTTCTCAAGGCTTTTTCTATGATTTTTTGATCCTCAAGAATGTCTCCATTAGTTCTAATTAGATTAACCAAACTCATAGTGAGAGTAAAGAAAGCATTCACTGAATTAGACTCATTCATTTGCAAATTTTCAATATCTTTTCTTAGCAATTGTAACTTGACAAGATATACCTTGTTGCTGCCTTGGTATGTATTTTGCAAAGTCTCACATGCTTGCTTGGATTTTGTAGTTGTTGATATCCTTGGAAAAATGAAGTCTCCCATTGTTGTTTGTATAAAGTAAAGAGCCTTGGTGTCATTCTTCCTATGTCTTCATCTTGGTGCACCATACATAATAATTATTCCCATCAAACTGTGGTACTTATTGCCACATGTTGTTGCTGCTGCTAGCGATCTCAAAGAACCACACTATAAATACCAAAAGCCTCCTAGGACTTGCTTTGATGCCAAAGTGTGGGAAAAGAAATAGAGTGTACAGAGAAACAGTTGTATGTGCAAGAAAAAACACAGATTTATATTGCAAACTGAATTCTTTTACAACAGGTGTTGTTGCACATTCTATTCTTCCCCTTGCTCATTAATATTGTCTACCTATCTTCTTCATACAACTCTTTTATTTAAAAGAAACTATGCTTCAAAACATATTACCCACTACAACCATATATATTAAATTTATGGTGAGTAGCTAAACTATTTTTGAGAGATTCAATAGCCCTTAACCATATATATTAAATTTATGGTGAGTAGCTAAACTATTTTTGAGAGATTCAATAGCCCTTCATGAGTAAAAGTCAAAAGAAACTGCAAAGCTGTTGATTTGGTGAATGCAGGTCACATATCTTCAAACTTATCTTCAACAGATTTTTCTTTTTCAGGTAACCTAGGTTTTTTTTAAATTTTGCCTAATTTTTTTCTTTATTACATTTTTTGTTTGTCCATTTTCCTATATTTTGCAGTAGCAACTACCACTCCAGAACGATATCTGCAATAGTTAGTATATAATTAGAGGGCAAACTGTGAGCATCACCATTACAAAATTCTAATATTCATGCATTTTCAAATACAATATAAAAGAAATTGCTTACAGTCTTTATCCTTCATTATCCGATAATCTGCAGCTCCTTGAGAATAAACCTCCTCCTTCGCTGGCGCAGACACACTTCGGTCACCATTTCTTTCTGCAGGAGGAGAAGAATGTACGCAGTTGCGCCTCTCTTGTTCACTAGTGCTTCCAAGTTTATCGTGCGGGGCAGTACTGGTGATTTCAAGAGCTTCTGATGCAAGGAATTCTTTTGATGGAGTGTGGCCTAAGCGGCCGTCCGATTTCGTAGTTTCAAACTTGTGATGGAACCTTTTCAAGAGGACTCGCTTTACCTGCACCATCATGTGGTTGGGTGTGAGACATGAAAGATTAATGCACAGAGATAATATTGGAAAACAAAGACACAGTAGTCAGTCTACCTTCTTGGCGAGTTTTGCTTTCTCAAAGTGTAAAGATGTCGGTCCGTCAATTTTCCATCCAAATATTTTTTGAAGTCTTCCCACTGCCGATCTGTTACCACTCATTAAATCTAATTCTGATTCGACATTCTTTTCTTTGCCATCGAACACATTGAAAGCATCATGACGATGCTTTCTGCGCGAGCTTAGGTAATCCGCGAGAAAGCTGAATCTGCAATATATTTCTTTGATGCGGCCATGATCAGATGGTTGCAGGGACTGGATAATGCGATTGGGCAGCTCAGGCTTGTTCTTATCAACATGGTCTTCTTGGATGTCGATGCTGGGTCCATTGGCTAAGGTTTCTTCAACTCCAATAAAGTCGTCGAGTCCTCCCAGGACCCCGATAACCAAGGGCTCGGTTTCAATTCCACCCGACACAGCCTCGGTTTCATCGACATCGACCGCCGACATCCTTCCCGAGTCTGACCAAACCCCGAATGGTGAAGAGGTCGAGGCACGTCGCGCATCACTCGTATTCATACCGACACTATTGGTACTTAAACGCCTTTTCTCAAAGTGCTCAAACCCTCCAGCACTTGATCGCGCATGACGCCCTGTATTCCAATCCACACATTCGGACTAATTCCCATGAAAGTAACGACAAACCATTCATTCAAAATGTCAAAAACTACATGCCAGAATTAATCTAAATAAAAGAAGATTTTGCATTTGTTCTAAACAAGGTATAGAGAGCTAGTTGTCGGATAGATTTTATGTTTCAAGCTTACCCGCCTGCAAAGAATTTTTGATACTGCTTTTGCCAGAATTTCGGCATAGCTGTGGGTGTAGCCAATCCCAAATCTCCTGCCAAATTCAAATTGATTCACACGACAAGTTAATCGATATGCCTAATTCTAAATTAAGCATATCCACAATTAGGGTTATGATTTTCTATACTCGAACATTTTAAGACTTTCAAATTAAGAAAGCTAAACCCTATAATTCAAAATGGCTGGACCACGTATCATTCTTAATTTGGGCGGTTAATCTTCGGCAACTACAAGCACACTGTTTAAAATAATGATTCGCTGGGAATAATTTTACGTTTATTGATTATTAACTAATTCTATTCTAAATTCAAGTGAATATTGTTGGATATTTGATGAGTTCCATTTTATGAATCTGAATTACCTTCTTCATTTTAAGTTAGCGCTGCTTTCCGAGCTCTGGTAACCTGCAACCCTGCAAATAATCACAATTTCAATTTCAATATCTATCTCTCGGACTATGAAGATCTGCAAGAACATTGACGAAGATGGCTTCAGAGCTGTAAGTCACTGATATTATATATCCAGAAAACCATCGCCAGGAGGATCTAGAAAGTATGTGGACGTTATAATAAAACATTAGTTTGTGCACGGTTGTTGATGAGTCTGCATACGTAAGTCAAAAGAAGTCCCTGGAACATACGGGTGGAACAGCGCAAAGCAAGCAGTGTAGTACGTCGTGGACGAGATTAGGCCGTTAAAAACTACAATTACGTAGGTCTGAAATGGTGTCACTACAATACATTTTTGGTATGTCCATCGGGCTAAGATCCAGCGCCGATGGCTTGAAATAGACAGACAGAGAATCACTAGTGGAGTGCAACTATATCATATACTCACAAAAGCGTTTTCAGGAAGGTCAAAGAAATACAATAGACGATGATATCCATTACTAGCTACTGGCTATTAAAAAATCAATCCATCAATTATAACATTATGATATCTATTCCTAGCTATTAAAAAAATCAATTCATCAATTATAACATTTAACATTTGTTGTAGTTTAAAAGTTTTATATTTTATTTGTGTGGGTTATTATTACTGGAATTTGGTAAATCAATTATTGTCGAGATTGTAATTTTACATTGTTTCAATCGATTCGATATGTTAAGTTGTTGTAATTCAATTGGTTAGGGTGAGGAGTTTTCTCGTCCCCACCCAGGTTTTAGTCTCATCTATGAGACATGCTACTCTTTGTGAACTAAATGGATTCTATTCAATACCCTCAAATCTCAACCACTAAAATCTACAATTCCATTTATCACTGTGAATTTTTTATTTTTTACACTAGAAAAGGATCAAACCTAAAACTTTTAGACTACTCATTAAGCTATTAAATTAAATTAATATTAATGTTTAGATAGGAAAGAAATTTTAAATACTAGATTTCTTTTCTAACATCTTAAAAATTCAATTGTCTTTTATGGTGAGTGGAATATCCACTCAAACTTGAAAGGTTCAAAACTTCCTACATAGTGTTTACTATTATTCTTAAACACTCTAGTTTGAAAATCTAAACACTCTTAAACATTATTATGCTTGTTCACAATTAATTTTAGTAAATGATATATTTTTTTTAATGAAAATATTGTTATAATGATATTAAAAATATATTTTATAAAATTAAAAAATAAATAATAAATATATAAATATTATAAATTAAATAATTTAAAAAAATAAAACATAAAAATATAAGAATTTTCTTTAATATAAAAAAACCAATTCTCTTTTATATCATTGTAAGAATTCTCATATATATTTATATATCTTAACAATCCCTCGGAACAGGTTTCATCTAGTTAGGGGAGTTTTAATGCACTGGAGGACGTGAGCGACGTGGAGGAGTGCCCTGTCCTGTGAAACATGCAGCCACCACGCGAGAGAAATTGTGTTCAAACCAGGCGGATCCGTGGGAAGTGAGGGAGGAAAATGACATGTACAGGAAGGACGAGCTCCGCTCCGTTCACGCTTAGGTTACCATTTATGACTGTAAGTGCTTTTTGGATGCCTCGTTGCTCCTGTTGTCAAGAGGATTTGTTAGGATTCTTAGCATTGCTTTGGCGTCTATCTCTAGTTTATTTCGATCTTTGTTTCTGGTCAATGTTGTGTCTTTAGGGTTCTGTCTCTGGTTCACTTTCGTTCATACTCGTGAGTGACTAGTCACTCTTCTAACAGTTTCCATGGATCCTCACGCTGTCCGACTCCTGTTTGCAAGACTCAGGCGACCTTTGCGGTGGGGGCTGCTATTAAGTATTATTATGAAAATTCAATTCCTGTTAGAAAGACCCAGGCTACCCTTGACGTGGGGTTTGTTGTTGGAAACATGTCAACCAATTTTCTCATGCACATGCATGCAGTTATATTTAGAATGTGTATGCATGCACACTTTTGTTTAACAGTTTGTGAAACTGATGGATCTTATTATAGATGCTATATATACGAGCATACCCATAGAGGTGATAGTGCAATGTGTATTGAGTATGTGTGAGCAAGACACAATACTCTCGAGTACAATGTGTCTATGAGGAGAGTATGGTTGTATGCATGTGTTGGCTATTGTAATTCTCCCTTGAATAATAAGAATATCGATTATCGTTGCCCGTGGTTTTTTCCCGCATTGGGATTCCACATATATCACTATATCAATTGTGTAATTGTTGTTGTGTTGTGTTTGGTTTGATGATCTCAGTTTTGTGCTATGTTTTTCTTTCGCTTCCTAACAAGTGGTATCATAGCGAAGAGTTGAAAGATCTGAAAACGAAGGAGAATAGAATTCGGTCGCTGGAGATCAGAACAAGTTAACCAAGCACATAGTTGAAGGGACCGTTGGTCGTTGGATCAAAGTTAAGTAGACCATAAGGCAAAGGCGAGTCTATTGCAGGGAGAAGTGATAATCATCAAACTATCATTCCCTAAGTCGTGTTGAAGGGGCGATTGTGGATATCCCCTAAGCGAAGAGATAGGCGCAATAGTTGTGGTCTATGCATCATCGTACCATATACCAAGTGTGAGGAGCTATAGTTATGTGCATCATCGCACCCTATACTAAGTGAGAGGAGTGATAATTTGGTGTCATCGCGATTCGTGCCCCACACCTCTTGGGAGGAGCGATAGTCATGGATTGATCATTGTGGAAAGTTTGTTAACTTTGAACGCATGAGGTATATGCACATAACTCAAGAGTTTTAAGTTTGAGGTGGAGAAATTCAGCAATAAGAATAGCCTTGCGCTATGGAAGATCAAGATGTGGGATCTACTTGTTCAACAAGGATTGTAAACTTGGTGTTGGCTGGAAAGATAAACAAACCAACAAGCATGACTGACGAGGACTGGGAAGATATAGATGCAAGAGCTCTCAGTACCATTCGATTGTGTTTGGCATATGAAGTGTTGTTTATTATCGTTGAAGAAGAGACAACAACAAGTTTGTGGAACAAACTAGAGAATCTGTATATGACAAAGTCCTTGATCAAAAAAGTCTTCTTGAAGAGGCAGTTGTACAACTTGCAGATGAAAGAAAGTACGAAAATTGTTGATCACTTGAATTTTTTCAATACTTTGGTTTGTCAATTATCTCGTATGAACATAATGTACGAAGATGAGGACAAGGCGGTTACAATACTTTGTTCGTTGCCTGAGTCTTGAGATCATATGGTCACAACTATGTGGTTTAGCTCAACAGATGCCATTAATTATGACGATGTTGTGGGAGCTTTGTTGTTTGAGGAGATGAGTAGAAGATCCAGTAAGGAAACCTCAACAGCAGAAGCAATGGTGGTCAAAGGTCAATCTACAGAAGGAGGGAAAGATCAGAAAGGCACAGCTAGGTCTAAGTTAAAAGATAATAAGGGTAAGGGAAAATGTTGGTTTTGTGGAAAATCTGGGCATCTTGAGGAGGATTGTTGGAAAAGACAACAAGCATCCAAAGAGGACTCCACAAAAGAAGAAAATTTAGCTACAGGTATGGTTGATGAATTTTTGTATGTCTGTTGTGTCTCACCACCTGTGTTCACATAGAAGGTGCAGGGCGGTGATGGCTGAGTCACCGTGAAAATATATATATATATATATACTTTGGAGTTGTAAAAATTATTAATTGCATGTAAATGGGCATATGTATGTAAGACGTGGATAGGCATGCATACCCTTGGTTTATCAGGTCACCTATGAAAATTCTAGACATAGATTTAGGTAGATTGAATATTAGGGGGGCATGTTGATCAAAATCTGGACCAGGGGTCAAATTTTAGCTCAAAAATCAAAGTTCTTGGAATTGCTTCAAATCGAACGAGAGCGTAGACCTCGTCGTTGCGAACCCAACGCAACTCATTTTGTCTCAAACGGACGTCGAGAGCGAGAGATATTGCGATCTGTTCGAATCGTCAAACAGGCAAAAAAAAAAGGACGCTGATTGTACAGTCCGTACAGGCTGACATGGCAGGGCCATACGACCGTACGCTGATATGGAATGTGATGATGTGACAGATTCTGATTGGCAGACAGTTGGCATATGAGCGTTTGACACGTGCCCTTTTGGTGGCTAATGGTATGTTGACATGTGGCCCAATCCGTGGCTGCCACGTGTCAATTGTTGTTTGGTTTAAAAGTTTTGTCATTGGCAGGAGTCGACCCCGCGACCTCCGGGCAGGGGAAACGAATTGGCATAGGGCCGCCAACCGACGCGCCACCGGGCATTGTTTATTACATATATGTTCCAGATTATATTTAAAATTGAATATTTGTGTGGTTTGGGCCGCGACCGGGTCGGGGCTTAGCCCCAGCCCTTGGTCGCGCGCTATTTTATATATGACCCACGGCTATATATTATGGTGTGTGCGCGCGCATTTACACATATGATTCAAACAGTTGTGTAACCAAAAAATTACCCACCAAGTGTTGCTTTATTACACCGCCATTTGTCATTATTCCATTCGTTTGGAAAACAGAGCCCTCTTTTGCACTAGCCTGAGGTCTTATGGAAGACCCATGTGCCCAAGAGCTTGGCGGTTAGGGGCTGGCGCGCCCATAATCGTCCTACAGTTTGGACCATTTTCAGTTATGCATGTGTGCTGGGTTTAAGCACGCGTTTTGGAGCGTGTTGTGGGTTCAACGTACAGGAGGTGCATTTTGGCGAACCAGAGGCAGCAAGCTTGAAGGAAGAGAATGGCAAGAGGCCTATCTTCTTCATTTTTTGGCCGAATGAGGTGTCGTAAAAGCCCAACTAGGGGTTTTTGGACATTCTGAATCCATTGGCACTGTTTTCACAGCCATTTGAAG
Source organism: Picea engelmannii (assembly GCA_009831015.1). Classification (NCBI taxonomy): domain Eukaryota; kingdom Viridiplantae; phylum Streptophyta; class Pinopsida; order Pinales; family Pinaceae; genus Picea; species Picea engelmannii. The sequence continues at coordinate 20,780 of ML779345.1, forward strand.
ACTTCTTTTGCAGGTTTTTAACCATTGAAGTTTCATGAAGCTCTAGGGAGCTTGAAGCCCTCATTGATTAAGGTCATGTTTTGGTGAGTCCAAGTTTATTTTCTGTGACTGAATAGTCATTTTTGGCTAATTGTTATGCTCTGAACACATTGGGACAAGTTTCAAAGGCTTTTGAGAACTTTTACAGGTGTTTTTTCCAAAGAGAAGCTCAGTGAAGCTTATGGCCACATGTAGAAGAGGTCATGCCCGGATGAGCCACGATCCGTTTTCAGAGTTTTGTTAGTCATTTTTGGGGTTTTTATGTGTTCTGATCCCAATGGTACAGTCAGAATTTCCATTGGAGTTGAGCAGCGGCTTGTAAAATAACTTTTGACAAATTAATCCCAGAGAGCCAAGTCCATTGATGGAGGCTCAAGGAGATGTAGCCCAGAGAGGGGTGAACTCCTTTATCATCTTGTTCTTGTTGTGAGTTTGATGGTTTATTTGTTGAAAGTTATGTTGTTGTGTATTTATTGAAAGTACATATTTAACCATTTTAAAGAACATATCCTCACATATAAACATTTAAAAGAAGAAGCATAAACTTGGCACATAATTTATCTTGCATATTTTAACACATCAAGCAAGGTCCTGTAAAGTTTATTTAATGAAGTAGAGGGTGMTTGCATAGCATAACAAGTCAGCCTTCTATTTTCAGRTCAATGTATGTTGGGTTAGCCTTAACTCGGTGAAAGAGTTAATGAGTTAAATATGTTTTTAGGTCAAAGGASGTGGTATTTMGGGTCCATGTGTTTTGGGTATCCCATGGTATTGTGTCCATGGATTGCATGTAATGAAGCCTATAAAAGGATTGGTGAACTCCATTGTAAATGGGCCTGGAGGAAAGTAGTGAAGGCTTACTTGGTCAGATTTGGTCAAGGTTGTTCAAATGCAAAGTTTGAGCTGGAGCAGTGTGTCCAGTTTAGAAAGGTGGGTATGTAGAAAGGTTGATGTGTAGGCAGGTCAATCAAGTGTTTGAGAATATATGATGAAGGTAGGTTCATATCCATGGAACTTGTAAAATATTGCAAGGAAGATGGGGTTGAATAGGCATGTTCAGTAATACCAAGTTGCAACAATAGTTGTGGGGATAAGCGGTTGCTCTATCTGGTAACTCGATCATCATTGGTTGCAAAAGACTCGAATATTCCGGAAGAGGTATGAACAAGTCATCTGGTAAATTACTCAAATGTGAAAGTATTTGGTTGTGATGCTTATGCTTTTATCAGCATTCTAATTAGGAACAAAATCAAACAGGTAGATATTTGATATGGTGATGATGTTAAGGGATGCATAATGTGAGATCTTACTACTCACAAAATCATCATGGACAGAGATGCAGTATTTGATGAATCTCCTTTTATAAAATCAAACATAGTAAAAGGATGAAAGGTACAAAGCATGATTAGTAGCAGAAGGGTATTTGGAAGGTACTAATTTCCATGAAAGTTTCTCACCAATTGTTAAAAGCGTGTTTCTATTCATGTTGTGTTAGCACTAGTTGTGTTAGTACAGCTAGATGTTAAAATTGTTTTATATGGAGTTTTTTGGATAAGGGGATGTATTTGGAACAACCTGAACGGTTAGTTCAGAATCGCAATAGAATATTTGTTTGCAAACTCAAGAATCATTGTATGTCCTCAAGCATGCAAGGAAAATTTTACAAGATGTTTGATTCCTTCATGGTGAGACAAATTTTACAAGAAGTGGGTATAACCATTGTGTTTATGGTATATTCATTATCTTGGTGTTATATTTTATGCTTGTTGCAAGCACAAGCATGGTTGATGTCAACAGATTAGATCAGTTGGTTAGGACATTGTTATGAAGGATCTGAGAGTAACAAAAATAAATCTTGGGCATGGAAATACACAGAAACAGGAAATATGGTAAGCTTGGTTATCACAACAGAGGTATGTGGTGAAGATACTTAGGAAATTCGATGTGAATAATGTGAAACTGATAAAATCCATTTGGATTTCCATTGTAAGTTCTCTTCAGGTTTATGTCCTAAATGATGAAGAAGAAAATGGTTATATGTCTCAAGTATTATATGCTAGTAGGAAGTTTGATGATTGTGACAGGGAAGGGTCGACATTTCACATGCATTTGGTGTTGTCAATAGACACATGGAAAAACCAAGTGAAGAGCATGGAAATGGGTGCTTCAAACACAAAAGCACAAGTATCACCTACAATGGTTGCAGTGATTTAGTCTATAGTTATGATTCATGAGATTTGGACAAGAGGAGACCTACCTCAAGTTATGTCTTGCAAGAATGCAAGGATCTATTGGGTAAGTTTGGACATGTACAAGATGTGGTGTTTTGTGGTGGTCAAAGTGTTGTGAATTTGATTAAATGTCCAACGTATCAAAATCGGACAAGTGCATCGGTTTATTAGACAGGTTACCGATGGAGGAAGAATGGTCCATATTGGAGTGAATCGTGCAGGCATGTTCATGTAACGGTATTGTTAGAGAAGTTGTGGAGTTGTGATGGTGTTTGGCTTCTCTTGGCTTGCATAAAAGGTGATGAATTAATTAAGGGAATGATATATCAGGTAAATTATTGTTAAGGTGGAGATTGTTGGAAACATGCCAACGAATTTCCTCATGCGGTCACATGCACATACATGCAGCTATATTTAGAATGTGCATGTTGCACACTTTTGTTTAAAAGTTTTTTAAACTGATGCATCTTATTATAATCAGTTTGTCTAATTGTTTGAGAGATGTTTTATATACGAGCATACCCATAGAGGTGAGAGTGAAATGTGTAGTGAGTGTGTGTGAGAAAGACACAATATTGTGGAGTACAGTGTGCCTGTGAGGAGAGGATGGTTGTATGCCTTTGTTGGCTATTGTAATTCTCCCTTGAATAATAAGAATACTGATTATCATTGCCCATGGTTTTTTCCCTCGGGTTTCCACATAAATCACTGTGTCAATTATGTGATTGTTGTTATGTTTTCTTTGGTTTGATGTTCTAAGTTTTTCTCTATTTTGCTTCCGCTGCCTAACAACTGCTACTAAGTATTATTATGAAAATTCAGTCTCTCCATAGGCAAAAGCTACCATGTTTTTTCTAGAAGACTACGATGTCAAGGTCATCAAATCCTACCAGGGAGATGAGGATTTGGATAAGCAAGTAGGAGAGATAGTGATGATGATCCCTCTCTGAATAGGGATATCAATTTTTACAAAACACTTGAGCTATATTGACACACCAAAACTAAGCTATGATATCCTGCTACAAAAACATGTTTACAAGACACACCAAAAGTATGGTAGTCTAGGGTATGTTGCCACAAGAACATGCTTACAAGAGTTTTAAATGGCTATTGGAAGCTCTCTAAGATCAGAACATGTTTCTCCTCAACATGGTTTCTTGGTTAGTCAAGAGGAATGGAAGCTCTCTCCAACTTATGCATGTTGGTGGCTTGTTTGTTGGTGCCTTGGGCCTTCTCACGAGGCCACGAATCAGCCAAGAACTTCTATGGTTGAATAAAAATATGTGTCATGTCAGACTATGGTTGATTTTTCTTAGGCAAGTACTTCTATGGTTTCTCTTTAGGTGCCTCATCTCCATGATTGAATACAAATATTTGTTGTGTCAGAGTATGGTTGATTTTGTTTTGGTTCAAGTGCATATGCTATTGTTTCATTGTTTCTAGTTTATATAGGGTCTTTGTGATCCAGATGGATGTCATTGGCCTCCCACCTATTCCAACTAGTTCATTTTGGCAGTTTGGCAGTTTTTTCCTAGTTTTTAGGTCCCTAACTCTGGGAACCGTTTTGAGGCCCTAAAAAAGGTTTTTAGGGCTCGCCACAGTCAAAATAGATGAATTCGAAGTCTGACGGAAACATGTGAATACCTCGGATAGACCTTTCCAACGGGCTATCTTGCGCCTAAAAATAAGATCGTCTGCAAAAGTTACGATCCTGGGAAGTTGATGTACTAACTTACCCCAACGGGGCCCACATGACTTTTGTCGCTTCATCTCCTAGGGTTAGTTTTTCGGATGTCTAGGGTTTTGGCATTCATGTTAATTATAAAAAGGCTTTCAGAGCCTCATTGTACTCATATTCTTGTGAATGAGCGCAGTCGTCACATCTCTTCTTAGAGATAAGTCGCCACCATTCCAACAAGCTTTTTTTTCGCTTCATTTTACAGTTTCAGCATATTTCCTTATTGAATAGAAGCTAGTTTTACAATATCTCTATTATTCTTTGTTATTATGTGTTAAGAATAATAATAATCTACAGAGAAAATATGGATAGCCTCAGGACAACCAGTCCAAGACGCAAGCAAAGAAGGACACCAGAAAGACAAAGAAAGATACTGGGAAGTGGTGCGACTTCCATAAGAGCCCTTGGCATAACATTATTGATTGTTGCTCAAAGAAGTCGTTGGTGGCTAAGGTGAAAGCCACTAAATCATATGTGGGTTATGACTCTGAGTCGGAACCAGGAAGGGGTATATGGATCATTGACGCGGAACCCAGT
>ML779345.1:51953-74737 GCA_009831015.1 Picea engelmannii
GGTTAGGTTTTTGGATGTCTAGTGTTTTGGCATTCATGTTTATTTTAAAAAGGCCTTTAGAGTCTCATTGTACTCATCTTCTTGTGAATGAGCGCAACTGTCACATCTCTTCTCAGAGATAAGCCATCACCATTCCAGTAAGCTTGTTTTCCGCTGCATTTTACAGTTTCAACCTATTTCCTTATTGAATAGAAGCCATTTTACTCTATTTTTGTTATTATCTGTTATTATATATTAAGCATAATATTAATCTATATTCATTTCGTTCTGCTCATAAAATCTAGATCACTTTATCTTTCAGTTTCTTAAACTTAGTAATATTATTTATAATATAAATATAACTTACTACAGTATTTTTTTTGAATTACAGTTTGGTTTCCCTTCAAAGGAAGAAGGTACACATGTGACTTTTTTTTTTTCGGGGTCTTGAATGGTCATTATTATATATCTTACTTAGAAAAAGAAAATATATATTAACCACAACCATGGATTGTATAATGGCCAACAATTATATTTACTAAAGTCTTTTATGTAAAAAAGATTTAAATAATTTTTTGAAGACTTTTACATAAAAGGTTTAAATAAATTAAACATAAACCATTCATTTTTGAGAAGTTTAAGAAAAAACACTAAAATATTAAATCAATAATTAACTTTTAGGCATTAAAAAATTTTAAGTATATTAAATATTTTTTAACCTTAAAATTAATAAACTTATATATTATTCATATGGGCATTATTACAATAACGTGCAAGCTTTCATACAAATGTTGAAAGTAGATTTCGAAATGAGTAATTTTAAGTATATTAAATATTTTTAATTTTAATTTTAAGTATATTATATGAAATGAGTAATTTTAATTTTTTAATGTTGATTTAGGCATTAAAAAATTTTAAGTATATTAAATATTTTTTAACCTTAAAATTAATAAACTTATATATTATTCATATGGGCATTATTACAATAACGTGCAAGCTTTCATACAAATGTTGAAAGTAGATTTTGAAATGAGTAATTTTGAGAAAAAATTGTAATATATTTTAAACTTTACTTAAAAAAACATTTAAAAAATTAATATTAAATTTTATAAATTTTAATATAAAAGTTTAATTGAAAATTTTAAAGGGTGTTAAGGTATGTGGACCCTTTTTTATAATATGTTCTGAATTTGATGTAGTTAAAAGGAATTTAAATTATATAGTTTTGGGATGTGATATTTGTTTTTAAAATTTTAGTTTTGGGGTTTTAAATATAGTATTAATGATAAGATTATGTAGAGTTTTTTTTCCACTTATTTATATGCAATATAATTTTCATTTTATGAAAAAAATATTATTTTTTCTTTTAAAAAAATTATAAATAATATTTAAATTATTGTTTTCAAATATTTGTAGTGAGGAGTTTCAAAGTTATTTTTCGGATAATCTATAGTTGGTGTTATTTTTGTCATCAACATTTCGAATTTGAATCGGAATTCATCATCAGGACTAATCGTCAATTGAAAGTTTGATGATCTTAGTCAATTAATAGTTTAGATGCAGGACAATTTTAGATTTTAACCAGGTCGGTTGTCTATAAACCCTGATTTGATCTATGAGGGTCCCTAAGTAGGTTGATTAATGGGTGTCAAAAGCTACTCACTTCCAAGCCACCGTCTATGTTCATATTGTTGGGGTTCTTGATTATTTCTAGAGCTTCTCTTAAGTATCTTTTGTAGTAGTGATCCTCTTTTGCTAGTATCTTGGTATCCTCAAGGCAGACATGATGTTTGGTCTTAAGTGAGTGTTCTGCTAAGGCCGAAGTGTGAGTGCGTTCATTTCTAATGTCTCCTTCATGTTCCTTAATCCTTACCTGGAATGATTGTTCAATTTCCCCAATGTAACATTTCCCACATGAACAAGAGACCTTGTAGATGCCTTTTCCTTGATGATGGTCTATAGGGTCCTTTAGAGACTTCATTCTTTGTCTGATAGTAATTAGGGGTTTGAAGGAGGTCATAATTTCCTTCCTTTAAATTATTAAATTTATAAAATATAAATATTTTTTTTAAATTATATATTTAAAAATTTATCTTTATTTATAATTTAATTAAYTGAGTATTTTAAGAAATAAAAATATATTGCAACAAATATAATCAATATGTCACTTGTAAGAACTGAATCTAAATGGGGAGGAAAACAATCATTCCTACCAATCACCCAAACTAAATCCAATTGACATTATTCTACATATTCATATGGTCACAAATAAACTTAAAAAAACAAAACTTTAAGATAATATTGTAACTCAAATGAGATTGTAAAAAAATGTAATCTAGTTAATTTTTTAATGATTTGTGATCAAAATAAAATATGTTATTTTTATTGTTTTTAATTTTAAATAAAATTTAGTTAAGATAAGCAAGTTAATCATTATGAATTTTGGATTTAATTATATAGAAAAATATTTCTATATAGTTACACTCAAAAACTTATCATAATTAATGTGTTCAATTATCAAATATAGTGTAGGATATGAAATTTGTATTTGGGTGCATGCATACACCTACTCACTACGAGGTGCTTTGTTTTGTCCACCCCTGTGTTAAACTCATGTACAACTCATACTATGACACTATAATACTTCTTAATTACCATTTTAAGTGATGTATCACCTTCTTAGAAGCTCTCTCACTATAGCTTAAACGTGGGACCTCATTGGGATGTCTAACGCTAGGGTGGATTTCCTTAGGGCCTTTTCCCCCTTGGTATTTTACCTTTGGTCACTTAATGTAGGGTCATCTTGGGCCTAAAAACCCATGTTGTATACCTAAACCCGTGATATAAAAACCAAAGGCGTGGTATTATAGAATAGAGTACCCTAATTGCCGATCCAACATTCTCTCATGCCTTAAGATTGATCCTTGTCTATAAATATCTTTTTACTCCTCTTTGTAAGATCTTTTCAATTCTTGATCTCTTATATTTAGGTATTTAGGGGTAAATACCTCTTATAATTGGGGTGGAGGATGAAGAGTCATCATACTAGATTTAAGGTAATACATGAGCCTTGATATTTTAGTTTGTATGCATGAAATTAAACTAACATAATGGATTATGCTAAATCGATACTAGAGGTGGTGTTAGTGATCAAAAATGCACTGGTATTTTTTAGTGTTTTCTCCATAAGCTCATTTTTAAATTTTTAAGAGGAACTGTCTATATCTCCAATTCCCAATCTTTCTTGACCAAGCTCTCATTGATCATATTTATTTGAGATTTTTTATTACTCTATTTTAAGCCTACAATACCAAAATTCGAAATAAATGATACTTAACCCATAACCCTAGCTCTGTTGGCTTTTATACTATGAAACATTAAATGTATTTCTATTATGAAGTGGTGGGTACTCCAAGTGATACTAAACTCAAGCCAAATCCCTAGTTCATGTTCACATGCCACTAAACCCATACTAAAGCCAAGCAACGAGTTAAAACTATATGTTATATTGTTATGCTATTATGCTATCTATGAGTCATGCTAAATTCCAAATCGACAAGTCAAACTTCAAGACCACCAATCCAGCGTTGAGCGCTATTTCTATTTCTCCTCCTCAACAGGTGTTGATTGTCCAATTGTATAAGTGTATCATGCAGGGTAAATGAGGTAAATGTTCACATGGTCAACTAAGACTTTGCTCACAGCTGGTGATAGATTTCAGCTACTGAAGACATGTGTCTTTACATCAAAGACACATCAGAGACATAGTAAATGAAGGAGACTAGATGTCGAAGACCAACTTTGAAGACAGTTTGATTCATATGAAATAGATTTTCATTTATCTTATGGTAATTAGTTTACACTCTATTTTCTATTTTTAGAAATCCAGATCCATTTTTAAGGGATCTGAGATCTGTCGTAAAGGTTATAAATACCTATCATTTTGATAGAGGAGGGGGTTCGATTTTGGATACAGGAACTATACTATTTGTAACAGACTTTTCATATGATAATACAGATCACAATTTTCTCTCTCTATTGATATCAGATTTCCATCCTTCCTTCTGTACTTTATTTCAAGCTTGTTTTAACTGCTAAATGACTGTCATCTCATTAGTCATTTCATAGGTTTGAATTAATAGTATTCTTCACTATATTATTTGACCCATCACATCTGTGGTTTTGGTTAATAAGTATAGATTTCTTCACCCATTTTTAAAGCTACTATATGATTATTGATCCTTGAGAACATTGGTTCATTTGATTATACATTTTGATTGTCTGGAGGCCATACTGTAGTTGAGTTATCCCATTGATCCACACACACAAAAACAAGTTTACTTTAAGTTACCAAGCATCTTTGACCTACAACCTCAAATAATTTCTTGGAGAGATAACAGGTTGTAACCATGTAAAGGACGTAGCGAATAATGAGGTGTGATACGCTTAAGCTAGACTCTTCCAAGGTGAAAAAAGTCCAAATATGTTTGGAAGTAAATTTATGGGTTGTAGAAAATATCTATGTTGAATCCTCATCGAACAATATTGAGTTTTTGAGGCCATTTGTGAGAAGAAGTTCCTACCAAGTGACTATGTGAGTTTGTAAGTGTGAACTTGGCTTTAGCAGTACTCAATGAGGTTCGAAGCAGGTGAAAACATATTAGATAAATATGAAAAATCATCAAGTTGCAAGGATTTCCCTCCTCTTTTGAATTTAGGAATAAAAATAGAGTAGCAACGGTATTTATGTTTTTTCCCAATCTTGGATATGTGCTTTGAGAATAATCATGATGTTCGAGAAATTTGGCTCTTTTCTAATGCAGGTGTAGGTGTTGATGCTAGAGATAGCCTACGAGTGCAGTTGCTAGTGTTATAGATGTCCTGTTGTAACACACCCAACCCCTTGGAGGAACAACTAAGGGATGGGACATCAAAGTTTTTATTTTCCTTGGTTCATTTCCGGTCTCTTACTAATCAAATCCCTCTTCTTTTTCTCACCTAAAGTTTACATCTTACACTATGCAATTAAACCAGCTAGCAGGGTCCTCCTCGTGACCTCGCGCTAAAAAACGAGAGCTAAAAATTCTTCTTAGCAAAGGTTTCAGGACTTTGGAACTCCCGGACTTTGGGAGTTCCAACGTTATTGCATGACATTCCTCCCGAAGGACGAATTCTCGAATCACCAAACAATGGAGGGAATCAACGGTCCACATCATCCACAAAGATCCTACGTTTGAAAAGGGGGCTTCGGGGCTTCGGGAATTCGGGCTTTGGAGACATTTCCTACTCCACCACGTGATATCCTTAGAGTATCAAACTAGCAAAGTTATGAAGGGCCTCGAGATTTCTCCACGTGGCCAATAGTCAACRAGCATGATTTATTTCAGGACCTCAAGGTTTGGGAGTCCCAGAGGGTTAACACACTCACTCCTCCAGAGCTTCAAGCTAGCGAAGTTGCGAAGGAGCCTGAGATGACTCCATGTGGCCCTGACCTTCGTGTCCTCACRTAGATTCTATGACACTACACTTCAAACTTTCGGACTCTCAAYGTCTTAGACTKCCGAAGTACCCACTATCGCATGGGACGATGTGTAATACACAGTGGAGAGTACAGGTGGATCTTGAGTACCCTACCTATCAAATGATCCCAATTCGAAACACATGGAAAGGTAGAGCTTACACATGGCCCCTACAGGAGGTGACACGTGTCACAATCTAATGGGGTTTACAGATACACAAATATAGGTGACACGTGGCATGCGTAATGTGGGTCTACGTCACTTTGAATGATGTTAGGATTCCATGTCATCTTGGACTGATAGCTTCCCAACCCTGACACGTGGCACACATGATATGGGTCCATGTCACCTTGAGTGATGTCAGGATGCCATGTCATCTCGGACCGATCGTTGCCTAGCACTTCGATATCACAGTCAGTAAGATTCCACGTAGGCATCAAATCCATGACCTCCATTACTTCGGGGTTTGAGCCTTCAGGGAGTTCATGGTGTAACTTCCTCATTTTCCCTGGAGCGGTCAGCACCGAGCTGACCTCGAGCTATATCTAATGTCCAGAGGAGATCCCAAAGGATCCACAGATCTATGATCTGTGATAATTCACCATTACGGGATTTGGGGATTTGGGTATTAACATTACTCCACTCTCCTAAAGTCGAACTTCGTTGAAGTTTCCTTGGCGTAGATCTGACGGTCGGGGGAGGTCCCGAATATTTCCTCAATCTATGGCCCTTATCACTTCGTCTCTTCGGCATTCGAAAAATTTGGCTTTGAACCACCTCTATCCTCCCGAAGTGTTCAACATCAGGTTGACCTTGGTAAGGATTCAATGGTCATGGAATCTCTCCCGAAGGATCCTTAGATATACAGTTCTCGTCTCTTCATGACTTCGATGTTCAGGGAGATCGATGTCATATCCTTTCTGTTCTCCTAGAGTAGAACTTTGTTGAAGTTCCCTCGACGTAGATCCAACGGTCAAGGGGTTTCTTGAATACCCTCGAATCGGTGGCTCACGATAACTCGAGATGGTTAAAGGGGTCAAATTTTAGCGATGGCAAGTCTATTTTCCACGGTTAGGGAAACCGACAGGTTTCGATCGACCTCATGGAAAACCATGACAGCCTTTCGCCTTCGATCGGTTTACAAAAGGGTAAGTTCATGATACTCCGAAGCTCCAAACTCCCTGAGTTCTAAAGCTATAAGGACTTAGCTCCTTTCTTGTCTAACACTAGGTTCCCAGACCTTATTCGCATGAGTCATTCGAAGACTCTTGTGGGCTACGCGTTGATTCTTTTAGCCATAAAGGAGTTAACGATCTAGACATGAGCCCTTGGTCATATGAAGAGGAGTCGGAAGGAAATGCCCTTCTTCCACAAGGTTTTAACATTACATTCCCGCTAAGGTAGGTCTGAGGGGTCGTCAGGACTTCAACATTTCAGTAAGTCCTACCCTGATTGTCCTATAGATTCCCATCCCATGACTCTCTAGTGGCTAGAATGAGGTGAACATAGGACCATTCGGAAATAGGGATTCATAGAGAGACAATACATAATTCACAAGGATTCATAGAGATACAATACATAATTCTACCTTTAATCATTCAATACATAACTCATTCATAACTATATACATGCATTCAATCATTATTTCAATTTCAAAACATAGAGTATGAAAATACTTATCAGAAGACCAGAATTTGTGAAGCAACTGCTGAAAAGGGTGCATGTTTCCACCCAACCATAGGCACAGCCACTCCTCATAGATTTACTGTTGTCCACCCCCGATATAGACCATGAAGCTCTGAGAGAGACTCTTTCCTCTTGCTCAATGAAAGTCGAGGACAAAGGTTACTCTCCTCCTCCTACAGGATCTTGGCAATCGATTTTATCTATAACAAGAAAGAAGGTCTACTCGAGTACTTCCACAGACACTCGTCAGCCTCATTTATCATCTTGTAACTAAAACCCTCCCCATCACTTCTTGAGCCCAGAACAAGCTTATTTCCAAGTTCTTCCTCGAACCAGAGAACTGCAAAATGCTCTTTCGACCCTGCTCTCTTCGTAGATCCTCTTGCTCTCCTTTCGCCTCTTCCCATGAATTACCTCTTCCTTTCCTTTCTCAACAAGTTTGTGTGGGTATGAATCTCCATATCGTGGTTAGGTATGGAAGTCTTTCATATGGGTACTCTACCCCATATCCTCATTAACTCTTGAGGAGGGCCTTCCAACTACCAGCTCGACTAGTAATTTACTTGTGGGTCAGAGGATTGTTGAGTAAATACATCCAGTAAGGTACTGGTTTGGTGAGGGTCATCTCAACCATTCTTTTTTTTCCCTCACCATCTCTCTCATTGCATCCATGGTCTATCTTGGCAAACCCCTGATCCAAAAAGGATCCAGAGAAGGCTAAGAATAACTCAGAACTCACAGAGGCAGCTTAGAACACTCACAATGGCTCCAACAGATAGAGAAAGGGAAAAAATTCAAAGTTCCCAAAACTCAGTTAAAATGGCATGATCGCGAAGATTGTGTCGCAAGATTTCTAACGATGCAAACGGCTCGTCAAATGAAAATATGGTTTGAAAGATATTTGTGGTCAAAGTTGTGGTCAACCAAGACCAGTCAGTAGGGGACACATCGTCGCTTGTACTGCTAACGTTAGCAGTTGATGTGGCAGGGTGACTTCATCATATTGGATGTTGACATAAGCATGCCACCACACGCTGCCATGTGTCACCCACCAGTGGACTTTTCAAGGTCCATATGGACCAATAGAAAAGTGCCATGTGGCACCCCAAGAGACGCTACATGGAACCACCCAGGGAGCGCCACATTTCAGTATGGCAATGAAAGGGTGAGCCATGTTATCATACGATCAGGCGTATCAGCAGGCACCACATGGCCCAGTCATGGGGTGACACGTGGCATCCCGAGAATGGCCAATGTTGGCCCATAAACGATTTTTTTTTTAAAAAGAAATGGCCAATTTTGTATAGTCGTTAGCAAAGTTTCTAGCAGGTTGCTAAATGTAGTGGGAGTTCAAACAATGCATATATATACTAACCACTACCAAAAACGAAGTCCGGCGGGTTTGACCCCGGAACCTCCGGCTAGTACAACACCTTTAAAACTCTGCCCTAACCAACGCGCCAAGGGATGTGGCTTGGTACATCTGCCACTTTCATTATTTAAAAATGCATATTCACCAAGAGCCGAGGGAGAAGGCGCGCGCGACCATACTGTACAATCTACGGCATGGATTTCAAGACAAATGGTGTCATAATTACAGGTACAGAGGGCACGGGAACTGAGACAGAATTTATCTTAGGCCTGGGAGTGCCATAGTCAGATCGGAGCATGGAGAGAGTCATTTTTGGGTAATTCGACGCCACGAATCCAATGGTGATGTTTGTTTTCTGAGATGAGCATTATTTTTGCAGCTTGATTTCAAAATGAGGTATATTCATGTATTTTCCAAATTATTTTGCTGAGTTAATAAAAGAGCCTACCCATTTGAGAGCAGGATCCAGAGACGTAGTCCACTAGGGACAAACTCCATTATCAAGTTTTTGTGTTTAGATATGATTCTTATGTCTCTTCATTTCTAATTTTTCCCTTGTTTAATGGTGCACTTTAATTTATGCTCATTTAATACAATTATTTATAAGTCATGATGAAAAGATCCTGGATAATGTTGGTATCAGAGTAGTCATCTTTGACTTGAATTGTTGAGTGTGAATGCTTACTAGGGCCAAGAATAAGCATGGTGAAGGAACTCTAAATAATTTCAATCCCAAAGTTGGTCGTGTATCCAGAAGGAAGAAAATGGAAAAATAGGACAAGCGTGATGAACAGGAGAAAAACTTTCACATGGTCTTTTATCGCATGTCAGAAATGGTTGAGCGAATATATGGAGATTACGAGAAGAGGATGAACAAGAAAGGGAAGAAAAAGGAAGCACATGCAGATGATGATGCTTCGGTAAACCAAGGGGTTGAAGGAGATTCTCCTAAGCCTCCATCTTCACCTTCGAGTTCTAGTTCTTCTTCCTCTGAGCATTCTCATCATTCTCATCATTCTATCCATAAAGCCTCTTTTAAGAAACCATTATTAAAGCTTGATATAAAATTTGCTTTACCTATGTTTAATGGAGATGCTAATCCTGAAAAGCTAGATAATTGGATCCAACAGGTTGAAGTGTATTTTCGTGTCCAGCATATTGATGAAGAGGAAGTTAAAGTGCAATTGGCTTCTCTTCGGTTGGAAGGCACCGCTCTCGTATGGTGGGAGAGAAAGATTTAGGATGGAAGTAAGTGTGATAAGCTTCTTTCCTCATGGTCAGAGTTTAAATCAGCGATCAGGAAGCAATTTTATCCATTAGGGTATTACATAAAGCAATGATGGAATGGAAAACCTTAAGGCAAAGTAAAGGACAAATTGTACAATTTTTCACAGAATAATTTAGGAATAAAGCTCTTGCATTGAACATTCCTTTAGATTATTATGAGACTTTAATGAAGTATATTGGCGCACTTCAAAGTTGTATTCAACACACTTTGCTCTTGTTTAACCCCACTTGTCTTGATGAAGTTTGTGTGCAAGCCACTCACCTAGAGAACAGGGGGAAACATGTTCAAGAAGATCCCACAAAGAAACCTTCTAGTTTCCCACAGAAGACTTTTAAGAAGTTTAAAAGGAAGGACAAGAACACCGCTACATTGATGAGAGAAGGAGGAAAACCATCTTGCACTCATTGCAAGAAGAGCAGTCACGATGAAGAACATTGTTGGAAACCGCATCCAGAAAAGAAACCGAAACAGTTCGGTAGAAAGGGGAAGACAAAGACCATTGTTATGGTACAACAAGATCTTGGTTCTGATTCAGGAGATGAAGGAAATATCACAGCGGTTGGAGTACAAGGTAACGATTATCTTCATGCTAGTTCTAGTTCCAATGATGAATCTCATGTTGATGAACGAAAGAGGAATGAGTTATTTCACATAAGAGTTATATCTAAACATAATAAGATAGATACATTATTTGATCTAGGTTCCCAAGTAAACTTAATATCTGAAGCACTTGTCAAGAAAATGGGCCTTGAAACGAAACCACATTTGAAACCTTATCCTCTTGGTTGAGTATGTGACAAATCAAAACTTAATGTCACCAAACAATGTAGGGTAAGATTTGATATTGCTTCAAAATTGATTGATGAAGTTGATTTGGATGTTATACCACTTGATATATGTGGAATTGGGAAGTCCTTATCTTTATGATAGAAAAGCAGTATTCTTTCGACATGAGAACAAATACCACCTTACTAAGGGGGGAGTGGAATATATTGTTAGAGCTCACAGCATGAGGGTGAATACAACACTTGTTAGTGCAGGACAAATAAAAAGACTCATAAACACTAATAAGAGATATGTACTTATGGTCATTAGAGAGAAAGATGTCGGGACATTCGACGCTTTCCAAGGGTGGGATCCATCTCCTAAAAAGGAATTAATTGATATTGTTTCTAATTATGATGATATTTTTCAGGAACCAAATGGATTACCTCCTAAGAGGGAAATCCAACATGAGATACATCTTCAGCAGGATTCTCCTTTGCCTAATGTGGGCATGTACATGATGTCAGTTGTGGAGATGACAGAGATCAAGAAGCAGGTACAGGGCTTATTGGATCAAGGGGTCATCAAGCCCAGTTCATCTCCTTGTGGTTCTTCGATCGTGATAGTGCCAAAGAAATATGGCACATGGCGAATGTATGTCGATCACCGGGCCTTAAATAAAATCATCGTGAAAAATCAATACCCTCTTCCTCACATAGATGATTTACTTGATCAATTGAAGAATGATGTCTATTTCACTAAGTTGGATTTGCGCAGTGGATGTCATCAAATCAAAGTCGCAGAACAGGATTCATGGAAAACTTCCCTTAAAACCATACAGGGATTGTTTGAGTGGTTGGTTATGTCATTTGGTCTTTGTAATGCTCTGGAAACTTTCATGCATGTGATGAATGATGTATTCAGGCCCTTCATAAATGACTTTGTGATTGTATATTTAGATGACATTCTTGTTTTTAGCAGGACATGGGATGAGCATGTGAGGCATGTAAATCAAGTATTGGATACTATGCAAAGGGATAAGTTGTATGTAAAATTGTCTAAATGTGAATTTGGCAAGACTGTACTTATATTCTTAGGTCATATTGTAGGAGGAGGACAATTGAAAATTGACCCTTCCAAAATTGATGGAATTGGCCTGAGCCAAAAAGTGTAACTGAATTTTGAAGCTTCTTAGGTGCAATCTAGTATTGGAGGAGATTCATTCCCAACTTCTCCTTCATAGCAACTCCTCTCCATGCCTTAACCAGTGTGAAGAAAATTTTTCAGTGGGAAGGAAAGCAACAAAAATCTTTTGACACTTTGAAGGGAAAGATCAGTACCACACCAGTATTAGCATTGTCGAATCTTCAATAGCCTTCTGATATCGAAACAGATGTCGGCGTATACGCCATGGGTGCAGTACTAATGCAATAGCATAAGCCTATCTATTACCACTCTGAAACTTATAACCAAGTTGTTCTTAACTATCCTACATATGATAAAGAGTTGTAAGCATTAGTCCATAGTGTAAATAAATGGAAGCACTACTTGTTAGGGAAGGAAACCATTATACATACAGATCACCAACCATTATAGTATCTTCAAGCACAGACCAAATTGCAACAATATCGGCACTACAGGTGGATGGGGTTTCTACAACAATTTCACTTGGTAATCAAGTACAAGAAGGGTACAAGTAACAAGGTAGTTGATATGCTTTCTAGACCTCCTATTGCTACTTCTATTATTTTGAAGAATGCTTCTTTATCTCATGATAGCTATATAAAAAAATATTCCATCGATGAATATTTTAAAGAAGTATATACGAAGCTAACCCTTGGTGCATGGGTAGAGAACTATTGTATGCGGGGAAAGTTGCTTTACCATCTTGGAAAGCTATGTATTCCTACAAGTGAAGGAGTCCATGTAATACGAGAAGCTCATAATTCTCTTGTATCTGGGCATTTTGGGGTAGGAAAAACTATGGCTCATTTACAAAGGTTTTGTTACTGGCCTCAAATGAAATCAATTGTAACTAAATATGTAAAGGGGTGTGTGATGTGTTCTACTTGTAAGCCCACAAATAGAAAAATGGGGCTATACTCACCACTTCTTGTTCCATCCCATCCATGGGAAAGTATATCCATGGATTTTGTAGGGGTTTTACCCATGACCAAAGGGGGTCATGATTATTTGTATGTTGTAGTGGATAGGTTCATCAAGATGTGTATCTTGATGCCTTGTAAAAAGAAGATCATCATTGAGTAGACTGTTAATCTCTTTTTTCATCATGTTTGGGTTCACCTTGGATTACCCACATCTATCGTCTCGGATCGAGATACTCAATTCCTTGGGAAATTTTGGACTAGATTGTGGAGAATGATGGACACCAAATTGAAGAGGATCATTTCTTTCCATCCATGGACCGACAGACAGATAGAGGTGGTAAACCGAACAGTGGTACTTTTTCTTTGAGGCTACTGTAGCAAGCATCCCAAGGTATGGGATGAACATATACCCTATGTACAACATGCATACAACCAAGCTTTACATTCATCCACTCAGAGTTTTCCTTTTGAGACATGTTTTGGGTACCTACAAAAGGTTCCTTTGGACTTGATTAATGGGAGAGATGTCGATGTAGATGAAGATCGAACAGAGGACAAAGCCCGTAATTTCATCTAGAGGATTCAGCAGATACACCAGGAAGTCAGGGAACAGTTGGATAAAAGTCAAGCACAGTATAAATATCGGCACGACAAGCACAGGGTTGATCATCAGTTCCAGGTTGGAGACCGGGTATGGCTTCACATCAGCAAGGAGAGGTTGAAGGGTGAAGGAAAGAAACTCAAGCCCATTGGCTATGGACCCTTCACTATCTTAGAGAAAAGTGGTACCAATGCTTTTCGTCTAGATCGTCCACCTTATATGCAGATTTACTCAATTGTGAACGTTGAGAACTTGAAACTTTTTTAGCCTCCCATGATCATGGATCAAGATGAGGAAGTTTCAATACCATCAGTTGATGATTATGCACCTAAGTACTTGGATGAGCTACAGGAAGATATCATCCTGGACATGAGGATGAGGACTTCACGTAGGGGTGATGTTGATTATCTTCGAGTAGGATTAAAGGGCACCCATCCAAGCACGGCAAAGTGGATTGAAAAGGAAAAAGTGAGGGAACTCTTCCCTCACTTTCCAGTTGATTGATGAAATATTATGGTGATCCAAAAATCTCTCAGTGGGAAGGCGTGATCCAAAAAGGATCCATATAAGGCTAAGAATAACTCAGAACTCACAGAGGCAGCTCAGAATGCTCAGAATGGATCCAACAGACAAAGAAAGGGAAAAGATTCAAAGCTCCCAAAACTCATTGAAAAAAGAATGATCGCGAAGAGCGCGTCGCGAGATTTCTAACGACGCAAACATCTCGTCAAACGGAGTTATGGTTTGAAAGATACTCACGGTCAAAGTTGCAGTCAACCAGGACCAATCAGCAAGAGACACATCATCATATGTACTACTGACATCGATAGTTGATGTGACTGGGCGACATCTTCATATGGGTTGTAACGTCATCATTCCATGTGGCAGCACCACAGGCTTCTAGGTGTCACCCACCAGTGGACTTTTCAGGGGTCCATATGGACCAATAGTAAAGTTCCATGTGGCACCCCCAAGAGACGCCACGTGGAACAACCCAAAGAGTGCCACATGTCAGTATGGTAGTGACAGGGCAAGCCACGTTAGCATACAAGCAAGCATATCAATAGGTGCCATGTGACCCAATCATGGGGCGACACATGGCATGCCGAGAATGCCCAATGTTGGCTCGTAAATGATTTTTGTTTTAATAAAGAAATGGCGGGTCTGCCAAATCTGGCGGACCACACCAATTATGTATAGTCATTAGCGGAGTTTCTAGCGGGTCGCTAAATGTAGCAGGAGTTCAAAAAATTCATATATATATATATATATATATATTAACGACTACCAAAAATGGAGTCTGGCGGGTTCGACCCCGGAACCCCCGGCTAGTACAACGCCTTTAAAACTCTGCCCTAACAAACGCATTAAGCGATGTGTCTTGGTACATCCACCACTTTCATTATTTAAAAATGAATATTCACCCAGAGCCGAGGGGGAAGGACTGAGTGACCATACTGTACAATACTTGGCATGGATTTTGAGACAAATGTTGTCATAATTGCAAATACAGAGGGCACGGAAACTGAGACAAAAAATTTCTTGGGCCTGGGAGTGCCAGAGTTGGATCGGAGCGTGGAGACAGTAATTTTTGGGTAATTTGACTCCACGAATCCAATGGTGATGTTTTTTCTCTGAGTTGAGCATTATTTCTTTCAAAATGAGGTATATTCATGTATTTGCCAAATTCTTTTGCTGAGTTAATAAAAGAGCCTACCCATTTAAGAGCAGGACCCGGAGACGTAGTCCACCAGGGACAAACTATGTTATCAAGTTTTTGTGTTCATATCTGATGCTTATGTCTCTTCATTTCTAAGTTTTCCCTTCTTTAATGGTGCACTTTAAGTTATGCTCATTTAATACAATTCTTTATAAGTCACGTTGAAAAGATCCCAGATCACCCCCCTTTCAGCAGTTATGCAACACTCATCCATTTTCTATTAATAACAGAAAAAACATACATTGATCTTTTATACAAAGGATCATCAAATAAAACATTCACACATACCTAGTCTTTCATAGTCTCTTGACCAGTTATAGTTATATTTACAAACTTAGGGAAACAGGGGTATTACAATCCCATCCCCCTTAAAGGAACATCGTCCTCGATGTTATATATGTCGATATGTTTTGTATGTACAGAAGTAAACAAAAACAAGTATGCCAATCTCATGGAATCTTCCATTTCCCACGTAGCCTCGTCTAGGCCAAATTATTTCCACTACACCTTGACATGTGTAATGGTTCTATTTATGAGTGGAGTCTCCTTCATGTCTATTATGCATTGAGGTTCTGGTAGGAATTCTCCCTATTGTTCCACTTGAATCACAGACCAGTCAATTATATGATTATAATCATGTACATATTTATTGAATAATGAAACATGGAAAACATTATGTGCCTTCATTGTGGGAGGGAGTACTAGCCTATAGGCTATAGGTCCCACTCTATCCAAAATTTCAAAGGGTCCACAATACCGAGGTGTCAACTTGGCACAAGCTCCCATCCTCAAGGAGCTCTTCCTGGGTATAACTCTGAGATATACATGATCCCATGCTTTGAACTCTCTAGGAGCCCTCTTTATGTCTGCATAGATTTTATGTCTATCCTAAGATATTTTCATATTTGTTTTATCTGAATTATTTGTTGTTCCATTTCTTTCAGCATGTTTGACCTGATTGTAATTCTATCTACTAGATTATTCTAGTTGATTGGAATCTTGTACTGTCTACCATAGAGGGCTTCAAAAGGGCTCATCTTCAATGACTCTTGATATCCATTGTTGTGGGAAAACTCTACCAGTGTCAGGTATTCTTCCCACTTCTTAGGCTAATGCATTACATGCATCCTTAACATGTCCTCTAATACTTTGTTTACCCTCTTTGTTTGTCCATCAGTTTGAGGGTGATAGGTTGTGCTAAATAACAATTTAGTCTCAAAACCAACCATTAAATATTTCCAAAATCTTGAAGAAAATTTTGTATCTCTGTTAGATACGATCTCCTTAGGCATGCCATGCAGCCTAAATATTTCTTTCATGAAAATACCGGCAATATCTATTTCCTTCCAGGTTGACTTGACGAGAATGAAGTGTGCAGACTTGCTTAATTTTTCCACCACTACCATGATGGAGGCATTATGTTTGGCCAATTTTGGTAATCCGGTGATGAAATCCATGGAGATGGTTCCCCATTTCCATTCTGGAATTGGTAGGGGCTGCAACAGCCCTGCTAGATGTCGATGTTTTTCCTGAACCTACTGATATTCTGGACATTGGTCCAAGTAATCAACTATTTCCTTCTTCAATACTGGCCAATAAAATAGTTTCCTAGTGGTTGTGATCATTTCTGATAACCATGATGACTAGTATATGGTATTTTGTGTAGTTCATCCATCATGAACCTCTTCAAGTCATCACAATTTGGGATATACAACCTTCCTTTGTAAGTTAGCAGGCCATCGTTCATCAATTGATATCCTTTGTACTTCAGCCCTGTGGGCTCTTTTTCTAAGTACGATTTCACAGTCTGGAAAAATGCATATGTTTCTTGTGCACTCTTGACTCTCTCCCTGACATCCGCTTCTCAGGTTCTTATGACTGCCAGGCGAATCACTTTCACACTTATGCTAAGGGCATCAGCCACCCTATTTTCTTTTCCTTTGATGTGTTTGATTTCAAAATCAAACTCACTAAGGAGAGCCATCCATCGAGCTTGTATAGCATTAAGTTTTGGTTGATCAAATAGGTACCTTAGCCCACAATGGTTTGTCATAAGAACAAATATTCTACCCAGGAGGTAATGCATCCACATTTTTAAAGCATGCACTATGGCGGCCAATTCTAGATCATGGGTCGCATAATTGATTTCATTCTCATTCAATTTTATGGATTCATAGAAAATTACATGTTCTCCTTTCATAAGGACTCCTCCAAGTCCTTCCTTGTAGGCATCTGTACACACAAGGAATTCCTTGTTTGGATCTGCAATCTTCATCATAGGTGCATTGGTTAGAAGGTTCTTTAGTTCTTGAAACCTCTCTTCACATTATAATGTCCAAATAAATTTAACTCCCTTTTTCTGAAGGGAAGTGAATGGGAAACTAAGACTGGAAAATCCTTTTATGAATCTCCTATAGTATCCTACTAGGCCCATAAAGGATCTGATGTGAGATACATCCTTTGGTGTAGGCCAATCCATAATGACCTTGATCTTGTCAGGATAAACTACCACCCCTTCTTCAAAAATAACATGGCCTAAGTAATGGACTTGTTTCTAGAAAAAATCACACTTACTAAACTTAGCATAGAGTTGATGTTCTCTTAGTACTTGAAGTACTAACTTGAGATGTTCTTCATGGTCTTCCCTATTCTTAGAATAGATTAGGATATCATCAATGAAAACCAATACAAATATGTCTAATAATTTACTAAGTACATTGTTCATTAAGCACATAAAAGTGGATGGTGCATTGGTTAGCCCAAATGGAACCACCAAAAATTCATAGTGACCATATCTTGTCCTAAAGGTTGTTTTATGGATCTCTTCATCCTTAATTCGGACCTGATGGTATCCAGACCTTAAGTCAATCTTGGAGAAAATCGTAGCACCCCTTAGTTGGTCAAACAAGTCATCGATCCTTGGTAGGGGATACTTATTCTTTATGGTCATCTTATTGAGTTGTCTATAGTCTATGCACAACCTAAGTGTGCCATGTTTATTTTTCACAAACAATGTTAGTTCTCCCCATGGAGACACACTAGTTCTGATGTAGCCTTTGTCCATCATTTCCTTTAGTTGTAGCTTGAGCTCAACCAACTCTAGTGTACTCATTATATAGGGTGTTCTAGATGTTGGCACTGCTACTGGTGCAAGCTCTATCTAAAATTCAATATCTCTTCTTGGAGGTAGACCCGGTACCTCTTCTGGAAACACATCTCTATACTCTCTCAATATGGAATATTCCTCTAGGTTTGGTTTGTCGTACTCAACAGAGTCCAACACCTATATTTCATACATAGGACATACTTTTTTGCAATACTTATTCACTTGAATGGCTGATATTTGTCTCATTGAGACAGGATTTTGAATCCCTTGTAGGGTTACCTTTCTCCCTTCTTCAGTTTCACATTCCAAGGTTTTATTGTAACAATATACCTTAGTTTTATGGGCAGCCAACCAGTCCATGCCAATCAGCAGGTCGTAAGATCCTAAAAGAAGTATGTTTAGGCTCGCTTGGGTGGGCAACCCACTCATAACGAATTGGCATGTTGGTATGACCTATGTTACCTTTCTTTTGGTTCTAGTGGCTAGTTGTACCAGCCATGATTTAACATGTTTAACTTGTTGCAATTTACATTTCACAACATTTTGAGGGGAAACATAAATCAAATTAGACCCAGGGTTAATTAAAATGGAAACTATATGGTTGGAAATCATACCTTCCATCTCCTCCACTGAAGCTCGGTGGTTGGCCTATTTATTATCCAAAGCTGCATAAATTTGTGGCATGCTCCTAGCCACATCATTGACTATGGTAGCCTCTTGGATGTTGTAGACCCTCCCATTGTTTTGTTTCCTATGTGGACAGTCCCTCAGCAAATGTTCTTCTCCACAACCCCAACATTTCAAGGGTTCTCTCTTTAGTTTATCAATCTTACTTGGGGTTGTCACAAAGGGTTTATTTCCACTCTGAGAGGGGAAATTTTGTTGGTATACACTTTTAGTAGGGAGGCTCATCCTAGAACATTTCCCATAGATCTTGAATCTTGAGGGTTTAAACCCCTTTTTCTTGAATCACGAACTACTCTTGTTCTTCCAGTCCTTTTGAGGTTCGGTCCTGTTCTTGAACTGCTCATAGCAGTACCTTGTCTTCCAGATAGTGTATTCTAAGGTATTTGGCTCATCAAAATCAATTATGTCCCGGTAGGACTGAGGTAATCCACTAATAAATCATTGCATCTTTACTTTTTCATCCTTTATGTACGGCACATACCTCATCATCTCAAGAAATTTGTTGATATATCCATCTATGGTGAGTTGTCCTAGATTGAGTTCATAAAACTCTGTAGTCTTCCCATCAAAGTAATTTTATGACATATTATTCTTCTTGAAGTATTTCTCAAATTGTTTCCATGACAAGTCCTTCTCATGGATTCCTTTCACGTTCCTAAGGTCCTCCCACCAAATGGAAGTTTTCCCATTCAGGTTGAAAATGGCTATATGTGCCTTTAAGTTTTCAGAGTAGTCATGGACTCTGAAGTACTTCTTCAAGCTGCGTAGTCAAAATGTTGCTTCTTCCCCTTTCTTGATTTCTCCATCGAAGGTGGGTGGTTTGGATTTCTTGAACTCCTTGGGGTTATGAATCTTGGAATGCTTCCTCTTCTTTCTTTTCCTCTAGGAATGTGTACTAGTTTTTCTACTAGAATATTTGTTGTCCCTTGACCAAATTTTGGGAGATCCTTGGTCAAGTTTGACCTATTCTGGGACTTCAACAGCCTGTCGAAGACGGAGCGCAAGATGAAGCAGAGATTGCGCGATCTTGGCCCTTTTTTGGGTCCTTTTTGGGATTTGGGAATATGTAATGGGTATGGGATGTCGGCCCATGGGTTTACCCATGTTTAGGCCTATTTTGTAAAGTATAAATAGATGTCTAAGCAATGTCAGAAGGGGCATCTATGTGATGAGTGGCCGATAAGCTAAGTGCTAAGTGAAATTATGGTTTGTATATGCTCTATGCATATTGTGAGAAACTTGTAGAGCTAAGTGAAAGTGGTTGTAACAAACTATGAAAGGTTTTGTGCTAGACCTAGCTCGGGGAAGGAGGATCTGGCGAGGTGCACGCAAATCTCTTGTCCTATGCGGAGTAGGGTTTTTGTGTCTCTATGCATGTGGATGACTGATTGAAGCTAATAAAGAAGAATATTCGGTGGACATAGCTCTAGGGTGGGGGTGAACCACGCAAATACTGTGTTATTCTGCTCCGTGTGATGTTCTGATGTATTTATGTGTTATTTGCTAAGTGTTTGATATAGATAAATAGATAGATATGTTTATGATTTGTGCTTATGATGAATATGGATGTTAGATCTGATATAGGTGAATGTTCTTAGTGCTTGAATCTTCCAGATCTGATCCATTTATTTATGCTAAGTGCTTAGATACATTATATCTGGGTGAATGTTGCAATGCTCTGTTTTATCTGCAAAGTAGATATTGGTTAAATAATGATGAACTAACGGTGCTAAGTGCTCTATTAAGTATTATAATCACAGGTCTGTGTCCCAGCTAAGGTCGCAGACACCTGAGTCTTGCAACCATCCCTACCTCTACCTCAGGTGAGACTTCCTCTTCTTCGCAGGTGTTGCCGAAAGGTTCGGTAGTTAGGGTTTTGTTGGTGAGATGTTGTAGCGTTGAACCCTGGTTCTGCCCCTGTGCCAACAAATGGTTTCATTGTCGGGACCTAAAACTGTGATTTTTGGGAAATGAGGAAGAAGAAGCTCTGTGCAAAGATTCGAATTGAAATTGTGAAAGCTCTATGCATAGATCTGTTTCTCTAGTGTGTAGTACTCTACTTAGTTTGACAAGATCTGTGCCAAGAAAATAAGTTTGATCTAAAGAAAAGAGGTAAGATTTGAAATCTTTGTGCTCTGAGAAAGGTAAAAGTGGGACTTTTTTATTAAAAGAGGTAAGATCTGAAAGATTTGTGCTTTGAGAAAGGTAAAAGTGGGACTTTTTGATTAAAAGAGGCAAGATCTGAAAGCTCTGTGCTCTGATAAAGGTAAGAATATTGAAAAGTTCTAGATCTGAAAGATTTGTGCTCTGTAGAAGTAAGATAAGTGGAAGTTTTTGTTTCAAAAGTATGGATCTAGGTATGTTTGATAGATTCTATCCTAGATTGAAAACTAGGGTATTAATAGATGAAAGAAGATTTGATATGAGTAGATCTGATAAGAATAGTGAAAAATATGCTATACCTATGCATAGAAAGAATGTTTGGACTAATAAGTGTATGTAGGATCCTAGAAAGAAATGTTTGCAGGTTAGCTACCATGATCCTATCACGTAGTACATGAAAGGTTGGGGATCATTTAAAAGAAAGAGAGGATTAACCCTCTGTTACAATTACAGAAAACCGGGACATATTGCTAAGGAATGCCTTGGGAGAAGACTCAGTTGTCTTTGTTGCAAAGCTATGAACCATGAAGTATTGGATTGTCCTAGAATGATTGCTAAGCTTGAAGAAATGAATATGAGACAATAAGGCAGATCGAGAAACTAATATTATGACAGAATCCCAGAAAGAATCAGAAAAAGTATTGCTATAGATGAAAGAAACCCTAAATCACCACCGACATGTCAGATTATCAGAGATATTCAAAGAAAAAGAATGCCTTGAAGCAAGAATAGGAGACTTCGACATTGACTATGTTCTAGATGAGGAAACACAGGTGAATATCATGACAGAGAGAACTTGGGAAGTTATAGGGAGGCCTACTATGAATTCTTCATTACGAGGAATAGGACTATTCAAAGGAAAGATGATAAACCTATATGGAAAGCTCACCCGGATACCTATGAATGCCAATGGAACTTCAACAAAGGAATATTTTGAGATTATTAAATTTATTGAGAACATTGCCCCTTTTACCATGCTACTAGGAAAACCTTGGATTGAAAGAGATCGGAATAGAAGGCAAGAAGAAGAAGAATTTTTAGAGCAGAAGAAGCAAGAGTTAAAATAATTCATGACTAGAAGGATCGCACACTTGATTAAAGAACAGAAGAACAGATCAAATCTATTTAACACCAGAAAATTGGATGTCGAAGTTGCAAGAACACTAGAAGAACCATAGAAGATTGAAGTACCTATTCTAGATAAAGAAGAAGGATCACCCTCAAATCTTAGGAAATAATATCAACAACGTGAAGTAACTATGCCAAAATAAGATAAGAATCAGAACGGAAAAAGGCATACCAAGACGAAGCTCACGGGGAAGAAGGCTAGAAAGCTAAGTAAGAAGAGAGATAAGATCAATAAGTTGCAGAAGGTTCCAAAGGGAACCTCGCAGAAGGAGAATTTTCCAAATTGGAGCTTTGTCGAGATATCAAAACAGTCACACATGGCACTTCACCATGGAAAAGTAATAGAGTCGTCGGGGACATTATAACCATTAGACCAAAGCTCTGAATGGGTAGAAATACATTTATGGACAGACAGCTTGCCATCCGACCGTTGGGACCGTGCCATAATAGATAGAACAAAGTTAATGAAGGCTTCATACCCATTGCAAGCGATATATTGTCGAGTTACCTATTTATCTCATTGCACCATGCACCGAGAACACTTTTTCCAACCAAGAGTTTGAGCCCACAGACTAAGTCAATTTTATACAGTGATCATCACACTCTTGCTATCTATTCTATTGCAGTATCTAAGTTACTCCCTGAATCGAGATTGTTAACCC
>ML779345.1:84983-98684 GCA_009831015.1 Picea engelmannii
TAGGGTTAGGTTTTTGGATGTCTAGGGTTTTTGGAATTCATGTTTATTGTAAAAATTCCTTCAAAGCCTCATTGTACTCATATTCATTCGAATAAGTGTATATGTCACATCTCTTCTCAGAGATAAGATGCCACCATTCTAGCAAGCTTGTTTTCAATCTGCATATTACAATTTCAGCATATTTCTTATTTAATAGAAGTCAAGTTTTATGGTATCTCAGTTATTGTTCATTGTGTCTCTGTGTTAATGTTATAAATCTGTGGTTTCATTTCTTTCTTCTTCTAAATCCAGATCAGTGGTATCAGAGCGGTCTACTCCTTGTTTTTTTTTAATGCATGTCCTTGACGCGATCAAGGTATAGATATTTGGGTCTTGATCTTGTATCTCTTGAGTAAAAATGCTCCCATACGCCCAAGAAACCGCCCATGGAAAGTGAAAAAAAAGAATATGAGACAAAATATCCTTTCAAAAAATTTCTCAAGGAATCCCTTGAGCGATAGAGGAACAAGATGATGGACAACTTTGCACAAATCCTTCGACGGTTGTCGACAAGTGACGCATCCACCTCAAGCGGAGGTACCACCCCCTTCAAGGTTCAAGTCAATTTTTATGTTCCTATATTTGAAGGTAAAATAGATGTGAATGACGTAGATAAATGGTTAAACCTTATAGAAGGGTATTTTTTTGTCCACAACTTTTTCAATAAAGAAAAGATTACATTTTCACTACTCAAGGCCATCCCCCATGTCAAATATTGGTGGGAGACTTTCTGTGAGAAAAAGGAAATAGAGGGATCCACATTATTTGGAGTTTCACCCACTTGGGTTTCCTTCAAGGATGTTATTAAGGAACAATACTACCCTTTTGGAAGTTATGACGACTTGTATACAAGATGGACCACATTGCGGAAGGAAAGAGACCAAAAAGTGCTAGAGTTCACCAATGTCTTCCATACCTTGCGCACTAAGTTGGGCATAAAATATTCTAATTGGCATATGGTGCTCAAGTACCACGATGGTTTGTATAGATAAATCCAGACGAAAATGGATTTTTTGGACATCCCCTCCTTGGGCACGACCTATCAATATGTCGTCAAAATCGAGCAGAAGCTTAAACAAAAGACGCGACAGTTTGGGTCTGGGAACCCCTCACAACAAGAGAAGGGAAAGGGCAGCCCCAAATAGTAGAACAAAGGACATAGAAAAGATGGGAAACCTCAAGAAAACTAGTCCAAGTTGCAAGCAAAGAAGGACAATGGGAAGATGAAGAAATATATCAAGAAGTGGTGCGACTTCCATAAGAGCCCCTGGCATAACACTGTTGATTGTCACTCAAAGAAGTCATTGGTGGTTGAGGTAAAATCCTTTGAATCAAATGTGGGTTCTGACTCTGAGTCAAAACCAGAAAATGGGAGATGAATCATTGATACGAAACCTAGTTCCACTGTTGCTACCACCAAGATCCAATCTGTTGAACTTGATGAGCCAGAGGAAGGAAAGCACCTCTTTCATTCAAAGATGTGGGTGAAATGCACTCCACTTCACTTCATCGTTGATAGTGGTATCCATAAGAACCTCATTTCAATATATTTCGTCAAGTGGTTATCCCTACTAAAAATGTTGCACCCGCAACCCTACACCATTGGATGTCTTCGTCAAGGCAGTTATCCTCGCTTCCGCCAACAGTGTCTCTTGTCGTACGACCTAAAGCCATTCAAATATGAGGTATTGTGCAATTTTTCTCCCCTTGGAGTTTTTGATGTTCTTTTGGGCCAACCTTATTTATGGAAACGTCACGATTCTAGGCCTCGAAGTGCTATTATTACTTTGAATAGGAAATTGTACAGGATACCCGAAGTAGTCCCACCTAGTTTTATTTCCTTGATCTCTTCCAAGCAATGTAGGAAAGTCATTTATAAGACCAGAAAATTTTTCTTCTTCATGATTCTCTCTCGGAGTGAGAGAAATATTGTAGCCAAATTCATGGCCTCCGTGTCCAACCTCTCCATGCAGCATAAGCAAGTGGATAAGGTCATGGAAGAATACAAATACATCTTCTCATCACCTACTTGGGTAGCTCTGCACTGTCAGGTCAAGCATCTCATCAATATGACCCCCGATGCATCGCTACCCAATGGGCCATTCTATGGATGCTCTCTGCTAGAAAATGAGGAGATCAAGTGGAAGATCCAAGAATTTCTCCACAAGGGGCACATCTGACCCATATCATCAACTTGTGGAAGCCCAATTGTGTTGGTGCAAAAGAAAGACAAGAATTGGCGATTCTACATGATTATCGGTCCCTAAATAAAATCACAATCAGGAACCGATACTTGATTCCACGAATTGACGATATCCTTGATCAACTCAAGGGGGTTAAATACTTCAGTAATATTGATCTGAAGTCTGGCTACCATCAGATCTCGATAGAACCCGTCGATGTATGGAAAATTGCCTTCAAGTCAAAATAAGGTCTTTTTGAATGGATTGTCATGCCCTTTGGTTTGACAATTGCCCCAAAAAATTTCATGAGGATGATGGATGATATCTTGTGGCCTTTCACTAATTATTTTTTGGTGGTGTATCTGGATGACATCCTCGTCTACAACAAGACTTGGGCAGAACACTTGCAGCATATTTAGCAGGTTTTTCACACTATGCGGCAGCACAAGCTATATGCCAACTTGGATAAAATCTCCTTCGGCATGGATAGGGTCTAGTACCTAGGATACATTGTTGATGTGCATGGTGTGCATGTTTATCCATCCAAGATCCAAGTCATCCATGATTGGCCAATGCCAACCACGTTCACTGAGCTTTGGAGCTTCTTAGGCCTTGCCAATTTCTATTGAAGGTTCATGTTGGGATTCTCCCATATTGCATGGGCCCTCAACCAAATAACCAGAGGTGGTGGTAAGGAAATATTTGTGTGGGGAAAGTCCCAATAGAAATAATTTGATGATCTGAAGTAGTGCTTGTGCTCCACCTGAGTGCTTTCATTACCTAACCTGCAACAACCCTTTGAGATCGAGATATATGCTTTAGAATATGTTGTGGGCATAGTCATCACTCAGCATGGCCACCTTGTGGCCTATCATAGTGAGATACTATCATATGTCATATGTAATTACCCTACTTACGACAAAGAAATTTACTCCATTGTGAAATTTTGTCGCCAGTGGAGGCATTACATTCTCAAGAAGCAGACAGTCATACACACCAATCATAAGTTGTTGCAGTTCATGCACACAAGGTAAATTGAAGAATGATCACCATCAGAAGTGGTCCACATATTTGCAGCAGTTCCACCTCAAAATCAAGTATAAAACAAAGAGTACCAATTGATTCCTTGATTGGCTCAGCCAACCTACATTTTTGGCACTCACCACAATGCTCAATTCTTGGGGCCATTAGACCTCCAAACTACCCCACCTCTAGGAGATAGATCATGACTTCAAAAACACCTACCAAATGTTGGGAACAAACACAACGGTCACCATTTTCCATCTTCAGGACATATTGTTGTGCCATCTGGGTCATCTATGTGTTCCATCAAGCGAGCGAGTGAAGCTAATTTGGGAATCCCACTACAGTCTAGTCGCAGGACACTTTGGCGTGGAAGAGATAGTGGCAGTGTTGCAACAACATTTCTATTGGTTGAAACTTCAACAAAATGTCAGCAAGTATATTCGGTCCTACACTGTCTGCATTATTTCCAAACCGATCAATAAGAAAAAAGGTTTGTACACTCCTATGCCTACTCCTGACAGGCCTTGGGAATCCATCTCAATGGACTACATGTTGGGCCTTCCATCCACCAAGTGAGGAAATGACTATGTTTTTCTCGTTGTTGATCGCTTTTTGAAGATGGTGATTATGGCCTCCTGCAAGAAGAGAATCACAGCGGAGGCCACTACCAAGCTCTTGTTTGAACAAGTGTGGGTAAACTTTGGGATCCCACAAACCATTATCTCAGATCGAGACAGTCGGTTCCTCAACACATTATAGTCAAGCCTCTGGTTACTATTGGACACCAAGCTCACCAAGTCCACCTCCTTCCAACCCCAGATGGATGGCCAAACCAAGGTCATCAACTGGATGATCGTACACATCCTACACATGTACAATTCCAAGCACCCTCGTACTTGGGATGAGAGTCTTCTCTATTTTCATCACAGCTACAACAAATCCATACATAGCTCAACCAACCACAACCCCTTTCAGGTGAGGTTGGGATTTCAACCATTGGGTACCATGGATGTTGCACTACCCCTTGCGACCACCCAGGAAAACTCGTCGCATGATCCATCTGGATATTACAAATCCACTCAGTTCATTGAGTAGATTCAGTACATCTTCCAACAGATTCAAGATATTTTACAGAAGTCGAATTCCAAGTACAAGCAATGCCATGATCAACACCGAGTGTCACACCAGTTTCAGGTGCGAAACAAATTTTGGTTGCACTTGTAGAAAGATCGCATTACAGAGCCTCATCGGAATATTTTTCCACTTTGTTATGGACCATACACCATCACCAAGGCTATGGGTGACAATACTTTTGATATCAACCTTCCCCTATTCCTTGGCTTGCACCCAGTATTCAATGTGGACCTCCTTCAGCCTTATTTTCCACCATTATTGGATACCTTGGAAATAGTAGAATAGTTGACACTAATAGATCTCAACCCTGACTGCATGCAACAAGCATGCATTGATCAAATCATGGACACATAGGTCAAGGGCACTCACCAGCAGAGAATCCAACTTTATCAGGTTGTCAAAGTAGGGAAACTCCTACACCAAGGCAAGTGGCTCACCCAGGGCCAAATTCAGCAGAAATTTTCTCATCTAATGAGGGAAATAAATGAAATGGATACCATTGATTCATAGGGGGGGGGGGGATTGACCCAAGAGGATCTCGGTGGCCACACACCTTGTCCAACTGGCTCAAAATAGGTTTTTGGCAACTTACTATTTTTAGCATTTTTCTGGTTCTTGAACTTCCAAGGCCATTTTCAGGGCCTAAACGATGATTTTTCACAATAAGGAACCTCAATGATGAATTAGGGCTATGATTGATCCCCCTAAATGAATATCATCATCAATACCTTTCCAACGAGCTATCGTGTGCCTTAAACAAAGATCATATGCAAAAGTTACAACCCCGGGTGTTGGAGTTATTTCACACACACCTAGGATTTATTTTTCCTAAGGTTTTTCCTTTTTTATTAATCATAATTAGTAATTATCCAGTCTCCTATATTTTAGGGGAGAATATTCCACCTGGAGAATATTCTCTTTCAGTTGACACTTCAGTTTTACTAGTTGAGATGAGTTTAGATTTTGCATTGGTTTTGTCACCATGCAACATTGGGATCATCACCAGCTAATGTGCACTTTCCTTGGGATCATCACCAAACTAGCCCATTTCCCTTGATTTCCTGAGTTAACTCCTCACTACTCTCTATTCAATTAGTTAACTGAAGACTAGTTGACTATTTAACTCAGCTAGGTGGCAGTTCACTCCCATAACTACCTGAGAGACTAGACTAGGTGGCAGTTTACTCCCGTAATTGCTAGTGTGTGTCCAGATCACTCTAGACCACCACTATGGCGCATTAGTTGCTCATGTATCATATATCTATTGTAAATTATTCACTCTTTGAGTGTGGAATATGGTTAATGAGAATTATTCTATTCGTTTCTCTCCTTTTTCTTATTTCTCAAATTCTCTCTACAAATGTGTGTAGTATTTTCTAGCTAGATCTATTATGTGCAGGTTCAACACATTTACACCGGGAAGTTGATGCATTAACTTACCCCAATGGGTCCCACGTGACTTTTGGCGCTTCATCTCCTAGGGTTAGGTTTTTGGATGTGTAGGGTTTTTGGCATTCATTTTTATTATAAAAATTCCTTCAGAGCCTCATTGTACTCATGTTCTTGTGAATGAGCGTAGTTGTCACATCTCTTCTTAGAGATAAGATGCCACCATTCTAGCAAGCTTGTTTTCAGTCTGCATTTTACATTTCAGCATATTTCTTACTTAATAGAAGTCAAGTTTTACTATATCTTTGTTATTGTTCATTGTGTCTCTATGTTAATGTTATAAATATATGGTTTCATTTCGTTCTACTGCTAAATCTGTAACAGTGGTATCAGCACGGTCTTCTCCTTGTAGTTTTTTTTTAATGCATGTCCCCAATGCGGTCAGGGTATGCAGAGTTGGGTCTCGAGCGTGTTTCTCTTAAGGAAAAATTCTCTCGCACACCCAAGAAACCACCCATGGCGGGCGAAAAGAAAGACGATGGGAGAGGATGTCCTTTCAAAATGTTGCTCGAGGAAGCCCTTGAGTGCCAGAGGAATGATATGATGGACAACTTTGCACAAATCCTTCAATGATTGCCGACAAGCCACGCATCCACCTCAAGCGGAGGTGCCACCCCCTACATGGTATAGATTAATTTTTAAATTCCTATATTTTAAGGTCAAATAGATACGAATGTCGTAGATAAATGGTTAAACCTTCTAGAAGGGTATTTTTATGTCCACAAATTTTTCGATAGAGAAAATATTACATGTGCACTCCTCAAGGTCGTCCTGACTCAGAGTCGATACCCGCATATAATTCAAAGCATTTCACCTCCGCCACCAGTGATTTCTTTAAGCAGCAATCATTAGTGTTATGCCAGGGGATCTTATGGAAGTCGCACCACTTCCTGGTATCTTTATTTTTCTTTTCGGTGTCCTTCTTTGCTTGCAGCTTGGGGCTTCCCTTTACTTGCTTCTGATGTGAGGGGTTATCTGGCCCAAATTGTCACGTCTTTTGTTGAATCTTTTTCTCAATTTTGATGGCATATCGATAGGCCACGCCCAAGGACAAGATGTCCAAAAACTCCATTTAGGCCTGGATGTATCTATGCAGACCACTGTGATACTTGAGCACCAGATGTCACTCAGAATATTTGATACCCAGCTTGGTGTGCAAGGTATGGAAGATATTTGTGAACTTTGGCACTGTTTGGTCTCTTTCTTGTCGTAGTGTGGTCCATTTTGTATATAGGTCGTCATAACTTCCAACAGGGTAGTATTGTTCCTTGATAGAATCCCTAAAGGACTCCCAGGTGACCGTGACTATAAATAATGAGGGTTCCTCTATTTCCTTTTGCTCGCAAAAAGTATCCCACCAATATTTGACATGGGGAACGGGTTTGAGGAGCGCAAACGTAATCTTTTCTTTGTTCGAAAAGTTATGGACAGAAAAATACCCTTCTAGTAGATTCAACCATTTGTCTACTACATCTGCATCTATCTGACCTTCAAATATGGGAATATCAAAGTTGATTTGTACCTTGAATGGGCCGGCACCTTTGCTCGAGGAAGATGTGTCGCATGTTGGTAGCCACCAAAGGATTTGCGCAAAACTATCCATCATTTCATTCCTCTGTTGTGTGAGAGCTTCCTTGAGAAACATTTTGAAAGGATATCCTATCTCATTGTCTTTCTTTTCTCCTTCCATGAGAGGTCGCTTGGGCATGCAAGCGATTTTGTCCTCAAGAGAAACAAGATTGAGACCAGATTCTTTGTACCCTAACCTCGTCGGGGACATGCATTAAGAACAACTAGGAGCAGACCACTTTGATACCACTGATCTGGATTTTATGAGTAGAAGGAAATGAATACATATTATTATTATTCTTAACAAGCAAACACAAGGATAACATAGCTACAGTAAAATTGGTTTATATTCAATAAGAAAATGTGTTGAAACTATAAAATGCAGCAGAAAACAAGATTTCTAGAATGGTGGTGGCTTATCTATGAGAAGAGATGTGATGGTTGTGCTCATTCCAAAAATGAGCCAGTTGGAATAGGTGGGAGGGCACAAAAATCCATCTGGATCAAAGACATTCCTTAATCATGTGCCATACCATTCATGATACAAGCCTCAACAAAGAACATAAATGGCATGCCTTTACTCATGAAGAAACAACTGATACATACCAACTTAGATTCTTTATCACCTCTGATGTACCATCATACCTTGTTGCAACCTGATCCAAGCATCCTTCATCAAATATAGCTTAGCCTCACTGGGCAGATGTTAGATATTGTTGATATTATGGTAGTTGTGGGAGTTATTAACCTCTACGTATAACCTTTGACGAGTCTATAATATTTAGGGAAGCAAGAGAAACCCTATAAGGTTAGGAAATAACCTTAGAAGACAAGTCGACTCAAGATAATAATTTATATTAAATTATTATCCTCCAGAAGTAGAAGTCGGCCTAGTTAGGTCACTTCAAGGACTATAAATAACAGGGCATTAGAGCTCATTTGTCATGCACACTCTCACACCTGCATAAGGATAAGTGGTGTGCATGAATCGAGGAGAGTTGCAGTTTCTGCAGTGGTGACTTGTTATTTGGTTATGGTTGGAATTTTTGCTTGGTTATGGTTTGGAATTTCTACTAGGTACGCTAGCTCTGAAGAGAGGTACGTTGCTTCTAGGGTTTTCTTCCGGAATTATTTTGTCTGTCAAAGTTAAGGTGCTCGAGGGGGGAATCTGTGCCTATGGTTGGGTGATAATATTGAGATATTGTCTACGGTGAAACAAGCACACCTATTATTCTAACAGGTTATGGGCCCACACTATCTTCAGACAGTCTAACCACTGGAAGGTAGATTTGGAGGATTTGCTCAGTTGCAGTTGTAGTTGTAGTCAAAATTTTGTTGCCGCAATGAAACCCTAACCCTCGTGTTAAGGAACCTTAAGTGAATCGCTTGACCTAATTCATGGATAACCTAGTGTTCCCTAGCCTATCACACCTCCTGGTATTCTCAGCAAACCAAGGCATCAAGTTTGAGTTTTTGGTCAAAGTCAAAGGTTGACCAAGTCAAAGCAGTCATGACTTACTCTATGAATTCAGAAAACTATTTAGAAGGGTCTTATAACTTTAGAGCATGGAAGATAAGGATTGACCTCATCCTTTCCAAGAATAAAGTGTTGGATATCGTGAAAGGGAAGATCATGGAACCACAGTTTGAAGCAGGAAAAGAGAAGGAACCTCATAATGTTGCAGTTATGGAGAATTTTAAGGGCAATGACATCAATGCTATGAGTATCATAGTGGACTCTGTAAAGGACCATTTGATACCCTGCATTTCTCATATTGACTCATCTAAGAAGATGTACGATGCCCTAACTAACCTCTTCTCAGTCAGAAATATTGGACAAGTAATGAGTATGAAGAATGAGCTTCGTGATATGAATATGAATGATGATGACACCATAACATCATACTTTGTAAGAATATCTCAGTTAAGAGATCAACTACAAGCTATGGAGGAAATCATTTCAGAAAAGGAATTATTAAATATAGTACTTAATGGACTTCCCAAGACATGGGATACATTTTTCGCAAGCATGAACACAAGAACGGAGTATCCCACATTTGAAGAAATTTGGACTTGTTTTGCACAAGAAGAATCAAGGATTAGCACAAAAGAGAAATTCCAAAATAAAGATGATCTTCAATCCTACACAACAAAGTTTAAGAAATTCAGGAATAAGAAGAAGTTTGGCTCAAGGAAGAAACCAAATCAAGAAAAGAATATGTCAAAAATACAATGCTTCAATTGTTGAAAATATGGTCACTACAAGAACCAGTGTCCTGAGTTAAAGAAAAGGAAGGAAACACATGAAGCAACAGTTTCCAAAGAAAAGGAACCCTCAAATAAAGTCAAACGGGATGAAGTAATTTTTCTTCTAGTCAAGGTAATAATATTATTTTGTAACCTAATCCTTGTACATACCATGTTTACATATTTCTTGTACATATCATGTGTATCTATTTCTTGGAAGATAAGATGGTCAGTGTCGATGAAACAAAACCTATGGAAGAATAAAAAGATAAGGATTTTCATTACAATGACTACTAGTTAGACAATGTATCTGAAAAGGATGAAGTACGTTGACAACCTTTAGTGACAATTCATATACGTAACAATTGCCAGATGGACCGCAATCATAATCAAACTTGAAGAAACCCAGAAGGAGTCGGACCAAAAAGAAGTCATTAATCAAGAGGAAATTATAATATACTTGTGACACTTTACATAAAGCAATAAGGATGCATACAAAAGCATGGACTCTCTAAGATGGAGGAAGCTTATTGCAAAATTCCAAAAGAAGAGCATGCATATTTATCATTCAGGCATGAAGCCATGATTAGAAGGGAGATAATCCCCAATGATATGATCCATTGAAAAATAATCCATGAAGACTGTGAAGTATATATATGTGTTCTTCATTGGGAGTAGCAGTCATTCGAAAAGAATCTATGAGTATCCTTAGTTGTCCATCTACATTACTATGATGAAAGGAAGAAGTTGGAATCTTCATGAAGGAAGGGAATAGAATCTACAAAAGACTCTATGGACCCCAAAGTTGAAGAACATGAAGATTCCAAGAAAAAAATAAAATCCAGAACAACCAATTGAACCAATTATCATATCGAGAATCATAAGACTACCAACATGGTTTGAACCCAATAGAAGCAGTCAAGCAGAAGGAATAGAAGGAATGATATGAAAATGAAAAAGGTTTTTGTGCACAAATTTGCAAGTGAAATAGTTATGTGATTTAGGCAGTTGGATCAAGTTGCAAACACATAAACTTAATTAGTTTGTTTTTTACTTAACATGATCGACATAAACAACCATTATAAGCAAGCATATAACATAGCAAAATGATAAAGGAGTTCACCCATCTCGTGGGATACATCTCCTGGTCTAGCTTTCAATGGATCATTTTCATTAATGCTCAAAGTGTCAAAATAAGTGCTTTACAATGCTCAGAATGCAAAATAGATGGCTTCAATGGCTCCAGAATGTCCAAAAACCCTTAGTTGGGCTCTTCCTGCAGCTGGTTTGGCCAAAAAATGGAAAAAATACACTTCCTCGAAGTTTTTCCCCAATAGATTGTTGTAACTGCTCACCAAAATGCA
This sequence comes from Picea engelmannii, assembly GCA_009831015.1. Taxonomy (NCBI): domain Eukaryota; kingdom Viridiplantae; phylum Streptophyta; class Pinopsida; order Pinales; family Pinaceae; genus Picea; species Picea engelmannii. The sequence continues at coordinate 95,995 of ML779345.1, forward strand.
CTATGTCAAAACTAAACTTGGCCTTTGTGTGTTTCCCATGCCAAAACCCCAACATGCGTGCCATTCTAGATCGTGGGTGCAATTGTCGCATGGTTGGAAGGATAGGCACTTTAATGGGCGGAGGTGTGGTCACGTGGCCCCCCATGTGGTTGGGCCTTGACCTACATTTCTGCACCCATCTGGCTATCTGTTAGAACCTTCTCACCAGTGGTCATATGGAAAGGTGGTAATGTGTAGTGACTAGGGATGAAAAAGCCCCGACCCTTTCTCCACCTAGATCAAACATTAGAGCAAGCTTAAATAAAAAATTTAAACCTTACATGTTAAGAACCACCATGGGCGAGCTGGTACCTAGGTCCTTGCCAAGGAACTGCCCACCAGAGGTCCCAGGTTCGACCCCCACGGACTCCAACAAAATTTTAAACCAATCAACGATGGGGTGCCATGTGGCGGCCCCTGTCTAGGCCATGTGGCACCTTTCCATTCGCCACCAAATGACACATGTTAGTCCTGGATTGATCCACGTCAACTTGCCAACTCAGCTTGCCACATCATCACCTTGACATGTCACCTGTATGGTCCCCTTTCCACATCAACAGTACATTCTACACAGTAATCATGTATAGACTGTACGGACTGTGTACAGTCATCATTTTTCTTGTTTGGAAAAGTGTACAGAATGTGATATCTCTCCAATACGATGTTCGTTTGAGCCCGTTAAAGTTGTGTTGGGATCATGAGGATGATATCTACGCAATGAATTTGTTTTCGAGCAATTCCGGTCACTTTGATTTTTGAGCATATTTTGATCCCCTGGATCACTCCTCCCCATTGGGAAGCTTTTGGACCTCCAAAATACTACCTTCAGTCAATTTGAATATGAGGGTATAGTTCCCTCACCTTTCCAACCTCAATCCATCTAGATTTTCTTGGATTTGTTCCTTTAAGACCAACACAAAGGTATTTCACATTCCCTTGTTTTGAAGTTCTCGTCCTCCTGTCAAGGATTGTATCCCCATGCAATTTTGAAATATATTCTAGCGAGAAGTCATCTATGGAAGGAATCTGAACATGCTCTCCTTGATCATCAATCAAAGTAGGCTCATATAATCTCAAATTCTCAACATTAACAATTGCATACATTTTCATATAAGGAGGCAAATCCAAACGGAAGGTATTGTTACCAATCTTTTCAAGAATCTTGAAAGGTCCATATATAATTGGTTTCAGTTTTTTACCTTCTCCTTTAATCCTCTCTTTGCTAATGTAAAGCCAAACTTCATCTCCAAATTGGAAATTGTATCAACACGATGCTTTTCATGTCTTGTCTTGTACTTGTCTTGGCTCTTTTCCAACTGTTCTTGTACCATTTGATGCACCAACTGAATTTGTTCAATGAACTTCTTTGCTCTATCAATGTCATAATGACCATCAATATCAATATCCTTCCCAAAGATAAAATATAAAGGAGATTTTGGAAAATAACCAAAACATGTCTCAAATGCAGATGTTTGAGTCGAAGAGTGCTTAGCCCAGTTATAAGCATGTTGAATGTAGTGTAGGTGCCCATCTGAAAGCTTAGGATGTTTGCTGCAATAACCATGAAGAAGATGTACTACCATTTTATTCACCACTTATGTTTGACCATCAATTTGTGGATGAAATGTTGTGCTCTTTTTAAGCTTGGTGTCCATGAGTGCCCATAATATTGACCAAAAGTTCCCAATAAAACGAGAATCTCGATCAGAAATAATGGATTTGGGCAACACAAAATGTACCCAAACATGCTGAAAGAAAATTTGTGCCATTTGTTCAGCTGTAACCTGCTTCTTACAAGGCATCAAAATACACATTTTGTTGAAATGGTCAACCACAACATAAACTTGATAATCATGATTCTTTTTTGACATAGGTAGACCTCCTACAAATTCCATGGAAATGCTTTCTCAAGGACGAGAAGGAACCGGAAGTGGAGTATACAAACCCAATTTTCTATTGCTAGGCTTACTTGTAGGACATAAAGAACATCCTCTTACATATCTTGAAACACTTTCATTCATTTTAGGCCAATAGCAATACCTTTGCAAATTATCCATTGTCTTGCCTACACCAAAGTGGCCAGCAATAAGAGAAGAATGTGGTTCCCTTATGATGTTGACTCTTTCACCCTGCAGAATACATAGCTTGCCAAGATGATACAAAATCTTATAATGCACATGGTAATCCAGCTCCTCAACTTGGTTAGAATGACACAAAGTTGCATAAACCTCTTTAAAATCAGCATCTAAAGCATATTGTTCGACATAGTTCTCAAGCATGGTAGAATTATGCTTAAGAATAACCGAAGCACTAACAATAGGCGTAAAAAGCATATCAGCAACTTTGTTATAAATTTCTTTATTATACCTAATAACCAAGTGTAATTGTTGTAGAAAACCCATCCATTTGAAGTGTCTTTCTTTTTGTAGCTTCGTTTGTGATTGTAAGTATTGCAATGGTTGATTATTTATGTGCATGATAGTTTATTTTCCCAACAAAAAATGTTTCCATTTTTTCACACTTTGCACCAATGCATACAACTCCTTATCATATGTAGGATAATTAATCACAACACCATTAAAAGTTTCAGAATGAAAACAAATGGGCTTACCATGTTGCAACAAGACTGCTCCCATTGCATAGTTACTTGC
>ML779345.1:144476-172769 GCA_009831015.1 Picea engelmannii
CGACATAGCAGAAGAAGGATAGATGGATGGGATGTAATAAGTAGAAGGACTACCCATTTGAGCACTCGATCCTGGAAAAGCGAAGCTAGGATTGGGTTTGGAGGAAGGAGGATTCCAACCTCCTATCGTAAGAGTTGGTTGAGGGATATGACTCCCACCAAATGAAAAATGGAGAATAAGGAGGCATCATGCCCCCAAACCCAAAACTAGGATTGACATAAGACGACGAGACAGAGGATGGCGAGTGCAAAGACATGTCTAGCATACCTAAAGAAAAATGATTTGAGGCCTAAGGTATTGGCTGAGTATCATGATTCGACGTACCACTCAGAACTACAAAAGGATTTGTCTTCATGCAATGAGAAAATACCATGGGATGGGTAGCGCTAACTGAGGGAGTCACAGGGGCTCAACTAACCATAGCAATGAAAACTCACAACGCAATACAAAATCCTAAGGCCAACTAATAATCAGAGAGCACACCAAAATAAAGGAACAAGGCCAAATGCACACAAACAAGATATAGTAGCTGAAAAGGTGCCTCCATCACTAGAGAAGGTATGTCTCACCCAAGAGGGGCATGAGACTCCCTTCAAAAGATTAGAGGTATCATAATCATTTATAAGGTCCCTCGTAGGATTAACAGCATAGTCGATCAGATCCACCTAGAGAGGTAATCCTCCATAAAGGTTGTGTGATGTCCGACCCTTATCTGACTCAGGGTATGATCCAAAATGGATCCAGGAACCAAAATGGGTTCAGGAAGGCCTAAAAATAAAAGTGCTCAGAATCACTTCAAAACGTACGTGTGCCTAGGTCTCGTCGTTACAAACCCAACGCAACTTGAATGGGCTCAAACGGACATTTTATGAGCAATATATCGCATTTTGTTCATTTTTCCAAACAGGCAAAATTTTCGTGACTGTACAGTCTGTATAGTGTTGACGTGGCAATTGATCGTACATTCCATACCGTTCTGATGTGGAATCTGACCATACAGTTTGTATGGCCATACAGGTGATGTGGTAGTGAGTTGGCACGCTGACAGGGAAGACACGTTGGCAGACAGGTGGGCAAATTGGATGTTGACACATGGCATATTTGTGGGAAAATATTATGGTGCCACGTGGCCCAATCTTGGGCTACCACGTGGCACCCCTCCATTTCTTGTTGTGGAAACTATTATGTGACTCCATGGGAGTCAAACCCATGACCTCTAGTCTGAGCAGATAGTCTTGGCAGGGACGGGCTACCAGCCCGCCCACTTTGTTGTTTAATACTATATGTTCAAATCAAATATTTGAAGTGAAATGTGTAAGTGGATGGTGGAGTTAAGGGTTGGGGATTAGACATAGCCCCCTGGTGCAAACTACCACATGACCTTACCATAGGACCACTCTCTTATGCGATGGTGTGGATATTTGTTTGGTCTAGACCTAGCGCACACCCATATGACTGAACCATATGACCCGGACCTTTAGCGTGGATATGTGGGGATAGTGCCTGGTCGGTCGGGCTAGCCCATCGACCAAGGCACGTGACCAGGGAGATATGACCAAGGTCCAAGCTAGCTGCAAGCACGTGGGCAACTAGGGTGGCGGCCATATGGCCAAGCCACATGAACAGGGCCCGAGATCGGGGGGCTAAGGACCAACACTAGCCAGCCCGTGGACACTTGGACAGTGCGCATATGACTAGGGGTCGGACAGAGAGGGATGCACCAAATATTTTAGCCCAAAAGTGGGTTTTTAAACCATATATTATGATTTTATTTGACTTTTCAGCCAGTTTTGGGAAATTTTTTCCATTATTGGAGGATCTAGAGCTCTTTTTGAGACCAGATCTTGGGGGAAGTTGGGAGTCTGTTGCCAACTTCAAGCCTATAAAAACTAGAGGTTCTTGGAAGCATAAGAGGATGTTCATAAGAGGAGAAATGGTGAATAATTGTAAAGCCAAAGCCATTTTTATGCAGGGAAGCCATTGAGGAGAGCAACTTTGTGGGCCATTTATGGGAGCTTTGTTCATCCGTTTTCAGTGTCGTCAGTTGTGTTGGGTTCTTGAAATCTAGGAGAACATAACAAGATTAGTTTGTAATCCATTTGAAACTATTATGATGTACTTTTGAATCTTTGAAGATAAATAAGAAAGCCTCACCCACTGAGACAAAGGCCCGGAGATGTAGGCGATATTGCCGAACTCCATTAACAACTTTTTTTGTTATGGTTTGTTGATTCTTGTTATTAAGTTGTTAACCGTTGTGGAAAAATATTATCTGACTCCATGGGAGTCGAACCCCTGACCTTTGGTCCGGGTGGATAGTCTTAGCAAGGTCGGGCTACCAGCCCGCCCACTTTGTTGCTTAATACTCTATGTTCAAATCAAATATTTGAAGTGAAAGGTGTAAGCGGATGGAGGAGTTAAGGGTTGGGGCTTATCCCTAGCCCCCCGACGCAAAATACCACATGACCTTGCCATGGGACCACACTCTTATGTGATGGCATGGATATTTGTTTGGTGTAGCCCTGACGCACACCCATATGAGTGAAGCATATGACTCGGACATTTAGCACGGATATGTGGGGATAGTGCTTAGTCGGTCGGGCTAGCCCGCCAACCAAGGCATGTGACTAGGGAGCTATGACCAAGGGCCAAGATAGTTGTAGGTGCATGGGTAACTAGGGTGGCGGACATATGGCCAAGCCACATGACCAGGGCCCGAGATCGGGGGGCTAAGGACCAGCACCAGCTAGCCCGTGGACACTTGGATAGTGCGCATATGACCAGGGGTTGGACAGAGGGGGCTGCACCCAATATTTTATCCCAAAAGTAGGTTTTTAAACCATATATTATGATTTTATTTTATTTTTCAGCCAGTTTTGGGAGATTTTTGCAATTATTGGAGGATCTGGAGCTCTTTTTTAGGCCAAATATTGGGGGGAAGTTGGGATTTTGTTGCCAAATTCAAGCTTATATAAACTAGATATTCTGGACAGCCTAAGAGGGGGTTCATAAGAGGATAAATTTTGAAGAATTGTAAAGCCAAAGCCATTTTTATGCAAGGAAACCATTGAGGAGAGCAACTTTGCGGGCCATTTCTAGGAGCTTTGTTCATCCGTTTGCAGTGTCGTCAGTTGTGTTGGGTTCTTGAGATCTAGAAGAACACATCCAGATCAGTTTGTAATCCATTTGACACTATTATGATTTACTTTTGAAGCTTTGAAGAGAAATAAGAAAGCCTCACCCACTGAGACAAAGGCCCGAAGACGTAGGCGATATTTCCTCCGTTAACAACTTTTGTTGTTATGGTTTTCTGATTCTTGTGCGTATTTCCAGATATGTATGTATTCTTATGGTTGTCATGTTACATCATTCATTCTTCCTATTTCATCAATTTATTAAATGGTTAATGAATTCATGTTTCAAAACTCAACCATAGTCTTTAAAAGATCTTTTCTGATCAGGGTACCTGCAGAATAACCCCTGGAAGTAACCTATGTGGCTACATATATCAAGAAACTAGAGCCACCATGATATAACCAATGTGCAGGTGAATAGTCATAAGTCAGGTCCACCATATGGGCAAGGTAACAAAGCTCGAAATCTTGAAAGCATCGCCTCTCGCGGAGGTAAAGGTACTAGAAAGACCCCAAAATATGAATAGATCCCTAGAAATATCTCTTAAGCTAAGAAGGTATTAGAGGGATATCTCTGCAACCAACTTCGCGCGACCTCATGCTTTACTCCAGTGTGAGCAGAGCATCCTGACGTCACTAATTACACAATGGATTTCACCACTCCCTAGTCAGACACATAAGTTTAGTTTAATAGCCTTGGAGAAGTTTACTCACAAAATCCTATTCCAAGGCCCTATATCATATGCTTTTTTGTGTACTCTGAAAAAAAAAATTGTTTCTAATCAATTTTAGTTAATCAACGTTACTTTTAATGGATTTTGTTTACTCAAGAGATGTGCTCGTGAAATTGATGGTATTATGACTCAGCATATCAAAGAAATGAGTATGAACATAGTGCTAAGTCCTAATCTTAAATTCTCAAAAGATGGTAAGATTTTAAAATGCAACTTTCAATGTAACTTCTACAATTTCAATAAAATGCAATATTTCCACATGCATCAAGGTCAATACTAAGTACCCAAAAGAGAAAATGCCATAATGAAAAATGAGCTAAAAAAAATTGTATTTTCGATATAAAGAAACGAAAATTCAAGGACTAAATAGCAGCTTCACACACAGACCCTACTGCAAGAAAAAAGAGACAAGCCAAGCAGGATACCAGGAAGCAAACACTCAGACCAAGATGCAAGGACAACCAATGAAAATTATGATAAGAAATAATATCTCCCAAAAATTCAACAATAATAAGGTTTCCTATCACTCTGCAAACACTCAATAGTTAGAACAGAGACCCAAGAAGACTCAACAACCAACCAAACTCACCCAGCAAACACCAAACTCAGGGAGTAAGCCAAAAAAATTGTGTACGTGATTGTTTGAGCAAAACTCGTGTATGTATGCGCCCTATAGAATGACAGTTCGTGTATGTATGTGTATGTCAAGGGAACACCCATGTATATGAAGTAAAACACTACCAGGGCAAGGATTAGGCCAAGAAACTCAGATGAAAAGTAAAAATAGGTTTTCAAGCAATCGGGTGACAAGGAAACTCGGGCTAATAGAGAGCAAGTCAAGGAGAAAAACACTCCAAACCCCAAAACAGAAGATCATCTCCCCAGTATGGTCGCCAATTCTGTTACGAGGAAAATCTCTTTATGGCATGGGGTAAACCACAACATATGGAATGACTGTAGAAATCAACTCTAATCCCAAGTATGCTATATAAAAAAAATGCTAACAATACAAGATCAAGAGCCTACCTCATCCGGACGTTCGATGAAAACCACCATTGAGCATGCAACTCAAATATTTATACCTACAACATGTCCTCAACAACCAAGATACACAAGCATATGGTGATAATATATAATGTTAGCATATAAAATAGCATAATCCATTAACATACATGACAAATACGCCCATGGAATAATAATTCAAATATTTGCAAGATATCAATTGGACGAGGAAAGAGTATTTCTATTAAAAATCATCAGCATAAGTGTAGAAGTGACAAAATTATGTGTTGGCACATCTCGAAACTGAGAAACTAAGCCCTTTTCAGTTGGGCCTCCACCACTTCAATCCTCCGCCAAAGGCAAGCTCATATAAATGAGACAATGAGGTTCTCCATAAAAGAAGGAAGAGCTTGGGGGTTGAACAATGAGTTCAGACTTTAAAGGATAAAGGGATGCAGACTCAAAGTGAAGTGAAAATTTCTCCAGAGTATATTTTCTCTCAAAAGTTGAATTCTCTTCTTCTCCATGGCTTGGATATGGCTCAATTTATAGCCTTCAAGTGGAACTGAAGGGACGAGTCGGAATGTTTCCAGTATATGGAAGGTCAAGGATCATGAATCTCATGACATGACATGAAAACCCGGCACAATTTTTAATTTTGAGCACCAAATCAGATGTACGTAGGTTGTAGTGGTGCAACCTGTGTATACTCATGATGTCTAACTGGTAGGGCATGTATATGTGGAAAAAAATGATTTTTTGGCTCTGGGAAGTACAAAAGGGGACTTCAAGTCTACATAGGGAAATGGAAAGGCCATTCAAGCAAGTTGCATGGGGTGAGGAAAAATTTTCTATAACAAACCCCCTTTCCTTTCCCCGTCCTACCACCCTGAAATATAAGTGTAGACTCATTGTCACTACCATTGATCAACCTGTAAATTCCACTGTCACTAATTCATCAACATGTCACTGTCACTACCACTGTCATTGTCACTATCAATGTCATTGTCACCGTACTAACCTCTACCTGTAACCTTTGACGAGTCTAGAATATTTCAAGAAGCAAGAGAAACCCTAGAAGGTTAGGAAATAACCTTAGAAGACAAGTGGGCTCAAGATAATAATTTATATTAAATTATTATCCTCCAGAAGTAGAATTCGGCCCAGTTAGGTCACTTGGAGGACTATAAATAATAGGGCGTTGGAGCTCATTTGTCACACACACTCTCACAACTGCATAAGGACAAGTGGTGTGCATGACTGGAGGAGAGTTGTAGTTGTTGCAGTGTTGACTTGGTCTTTGGTTATGGTTGGACTTTCTGCTAGGTATGCTAGCTCTGAAGAGAAGCACGCTACCTTGGTTGGCTATTGGTTCTAGGGTTTGCTTCTGAAATTATTTTTTCTATCAAGTTTAAGGTGCTCGGGGTGGAATTTGAGCCTATGGTTGGGTGACAATATTGAGATATTTTCTATGGTGAAATGAGCACACATGTTATTCTAATAGGTTATGGGCTCACATTATCTTCGGATAGTCTAATGACTGGAAGGTAGATTGGGAGGATTTGTTGGCAATTTGGTTGTCATTGATGTCAACCTTGATAGATAGGTGAAGTATCATTGATTGATTGGTTTGAGAAGCATTATCAATATTGGACATAATGTTATGAAGGTGACTTGAATGTCATGCATTGTCAATATTGGACATAATGTCAAGCATTGTCGATATTGGACATAATGTTATGAAGGTGACTTGAATATTGGACATAATGTTATGAAGGTGACTTGAATGTCACTAGAAGGATAATATTGACTAAATATATTGTATGAACTTGTTGCACTCATCCTAGTGGCAATATGGTCTATGGTGGAATGTGTTATTAATATCCATGCACAAAATAAGAAATTGTCTAGACAAAAAGGGTAAATGGAGAATCCAATATGGATCCATACAAGTCACAGATTCAAGAAGTTCGGTATAAAAGTCTTAGCAAGAAAAATTTCGACCAGTCAAGCCTTAAGTCGAGTCGGAAACAATTGTCTCAATCAGTCAAACCTTAAGTCAAGTCAAAAAAATTAAATGGGTCAAGTCAAATAACTAAATGCAAGGAGAAAGGATCAAAATCGAGTGTTTCAATAAAATGTAGTAGATATCAAGAAGTTTGGTATAAACGTCTCAACAAGAAAAGTTTCAACCAGTCGAGCCTTAAGTCGAGTCAGAAACAATTATCTCGGCCATTCAAACCTTAAGTCGAGTTGAAACAATTAAATGGATCAATTCAAATAACTAAATTCAAGGATAAAGGATCAAAATCGAGTGTTTCAATAAAATGCAGTAGATATCAAGAAGTCTGGTATAAACATCTTAGCAAGAAGTTGAAGAAATTGAAATTGAAAAATTCGAAGTTCGAAGTCAAACAAAATGCAGTAGATATCAAGAAGTCTAGTATAAACATGTCAGCACGAAGTAGAAGAAGTCAAAAATCGGTCCGAGTAGAAGTCGAAGTCAAAGGAAAATCAAGTCAGGAAATACAAGTCAGCCAAAACAAGTCGGGATGACCAAAGTCGAATTACACAAGTTGGTTTTATTAAAAATCGAATCATTCCAAGTAGAAGTGAAGTAAATCACCTTGAAGGTCAAAGTAAAAGAAAATTTTGTTGGGAAATACAAGTCGGCCAAATAAAGTTGGGACGACCAAAGTCGAATTACTCAACTTGGTTTTCTTCTTAGTCGAGTCGGTCCAAGAAATAAGTAAACTAAATTTCCCCAAAGGTAGAAGTCGAAGTAAAATTAAATCAAGTCAGGTCAAGGCTGAAGCAAGTTGGGTCAATCGGAATTGACTTACTCAAGTTGAATTTCTTCTAGTTGAGTCGACCAAAAGATGTTTGTCAGTAGAATAAGGAAAAAAATACGAAAAAGGGTGAGACCAAATCGAATCTTTAGTGACTAGAAGCTAAGAGGGGACTGATTTTAATATCCACCATCAAGTAAAATGTTTACAATTTAAGTTTAAATATTCACCAACAAAGGAGATATGTGGAGGTTGATTTAAACATTCATGAAAAGTTAAAATGTATTGATTTTGATCTGGCATCCGACGATGAAAGGAAAATCTAAGCAAGTGTCTTTCAAAGAACCACCTATATCGGCCACCTCACACATGTTCTGTAGAAACCTCCTGGGTTTTGGATAATTGGGCATATTCTGCACAAAACCATGTCGTAGAATTGTAAAAATCATTTCCAAAACTCCAAAATATTAGTATGAAATCAATGTCTAATTTTGTATATGAAAATCAATTAATCATTTGTGTTAATTAATGAAGGGGTGCAATGTTTCATTCCAAAAGGACACATTGTTTAAAAGTGGCACCCCTTGGAGGACTATATAGGAAAAGGAATACAAAGGGAAGAAGGTTTTCTTGGTGGATATATATATATATATAATGGATTGAATGAAAGTTCATTCTATCATGTTGGTGCATGTTTACAAGTTGAGTCTTGTCATGAGGATTGGACTCCTCACATCTCAGTTGGATCTGAGATCAACAAGTTGGGTCTTGTTATGAGGGTTGGATTCATTATTTCTCAGTTGTATCTGAGAAGTACAAGTTGGGTCTTGTATCAGAGAGTTGGATCTTTTATATTTAGTTAAAGTTGAAGATATTAAAGGATTGATTTTATATGTATTCATTCAAGATAAATAAATAAAAGAATGATATTTTATCTACTTCATACAATTTGTGTTATACATGTTTATGAATAATTAATTGAAATGCATATATATTATTCAGTTAATTTAGTTAATCTATGAAAGTGTGAAAAGTAGCCAAAAGTTCCAGACGTTGGTTCACCCCCCCTCTCAGTGTCAGTGTGTGTTTTCAACAAGATTTGCTCAATTGCAATTGCAATTGCAGTTGCAGCAATGAAACCCTAACCCTCGTGTTAAGGAACCTAAAGTGAAGCGCTTAACCTAATTCCCGGATAACCTAGTGTGCCCTAACCTAGAGCACCTCCTCGTACTCTCATCAAGCCAAGGCATCAAGTTTGAGTTTTTTGTCAAAGTTAAAGGTTGACCAAGTCAAAGTCAAATGTTGACCAAATCAAAGTCAAATCATTCATGACTTATTCTATGAAGTCAAAAAACAAGTTAGAAGGGGCTTATAACTTCAGAGCATGGAAGACAAAGATTGACTTCATCCTTGCCAAGAAGAAAGTGTTGGATATCGTGAAATGGAAGATCATGGAACCATAGTTTGAAGCAGGAAAAGAGAAGGAACCTCAGAACATTGCAGTTATGGAGAAGTTTAAGGACAATGACACCAATGTTATGAGTATAATAGTGGAATTTGTAAAGGACCATTTGATACCCTAAATTTCTCATCTTGACTCATCTAAGAAGATGTATGATGCCCTAAATAACCTCTTCTTAGTCAGAAATATTGGACAAGTAATGAGTCTGAAGAATGAGCTCTGTGATCTAAAAATGAATTATGATGACACCATAACATCATAATTTGTAATAATTTCTCAGTTAAGAGATCAACTACAAGTTATTGAGGAAATCATTTCAGAAAAGGAACTAGTAAATATAATACTTAATGGCCTTCCCAAGACATGGGATGCATTTGTTGCAAGAATGAACACAAGAACGGAGTATCCCACATTTGAATAACTTTGGACTTGTTGTTCAAAAGAAGAATCAAGGATTAGTGAAAAATATAAATTCCAAAAGAAATATGATGATCAAGCCTACACAACAAAGTTTAATAAATTCGGGAATAAGAAGAAGTTTGGCTCAAGGAAGAAACCAAATCAAGAAAAGGATATGTCAAAAATACAGTGCTTCAACTGTTGAAAATATGGTCACTACAAGAACCAGTGTCATGAGTTAAATAAAAGGAAGGAAACACATGAAGCAACAGTTTCCAAAGAAAAGGAACTCTCAAATAAAGTCAAGCAGGATGAAGCAGACTTTTTCTTCTAGTCAAGGTAACAATATTCTTCTGTAACCTAGTCTGTGTACATACCATGTTTACATAGTTCCTGTACATATCATGTGTATCTATTTCTTGGAAGATGAGATGGTTAGTGTCAATGAAACAACACATATGGAAGAATAACAAGATAAGGATTTTCATTACAATGACTATTAGTCAAACAATGTATCTGAAAAGGATGAAGTGCGTTGACAACCTTTGGTGACAATTCATGTAAGTAACAACTGCCAAATGGACTGTAATCAGAATCAAACTTGAAGAAACCTGGAAGGAGTCAGACCAGAAAGAAGTCAGTAATCAATAGGAAACTAGAATAGACTTGTGACACTTTACAGAAAGCAATAAGGATGCAGACAGAAGAATGGACTCTCTAAGATGGAGGGAGTTGATTGCAAAATTCCAAAAGAAGATTATACATATTTCTCATTCATGTATGAATCCAAACAGTGAATATGCAAATAGTTCACCAATAGTCATAATATTTGTGAATAACTTCAATGATAGCTCAAGTAACAATTTGTTTTTAACTATGTGAACCATTGGACTCACTTTTCATACCTCTTTTACAACCAAAGTTTTCCTTTCTTCGCACGTCCTAGAAAATTTTCTATGTTCCCTTGACCATTTGAACCTCACCATTTTTTATTCACTCCCCTATTCCTTAGATCCACCTTTGATTCTGCATAATTTTATAGCCAAAACTCATAATATGGGGGCTTACTCTTTATCTCAATGTCACATTTACATTTGCTAACATTTGCTAGTAACACTTATATTCGATGTTCTTACCATGTGTGAAGTATATGGTAAATTATGGCTCCCATAAAGAAACCTAAAATACCTAAGAATAAAGAGAATCCTCAAGAAACTCTTATGAAGGAGAGTCATCCATGAATGGTTATCCATGGATCCTTAAACCAAAGAGGCTCTTAGACCTATCTATGATGATACTAAGTGTGAATTAGGAAGAGGTAACAAAGGAAAAAACAAACAACAATGCAACCTATGGAAACATATTCATAACAAAGGAAGTAGAGGAGAAGAGAAGGTTGCGGGAAATTTAGAAAAAAGGAGAAGTAGTAGGCCATCCTATCTATATTTGATGTCAACATCCCAAGGCTAAATACACATGTGGAGAATCTAGCTAAGAATATAGGATTAATTTAAATTCTTGTTGGAAATTTGAAAAAGGGCATTGCAAAAATAAAGCAAAACCTCACCTCACTCAGGATTCCAGTAAAGCACCAGGTGTTCCCTTACGATAGTGCCATTAATGAATTTTTCTTAGCATGGGAACATTGCATAAATAGTCATGTACAAGACAAAGAAGCAGTTGTTCATATCAGAATAAAAGGATCAAAAAGCATATTGTACTGGTTCACCCCCCTCAGTACTATTAAATATTTCAACAATTAGTATCAGAGCAAGTTCCTTCAGCAACAATCTAACCACTTGAAGCTAGATCCCAGCAGGTCACATGGATAAACAGGAGAGATTGTCTCTAAGCAAATCTCCATGCTTTGATGGAACAGACTATTCCTTCTAGAAAATTAGAATGAGAGTGTATTTGAAGTCACTAAGATATGATGTTTGGGAATCAGTCAAGAATGGTTATGAAACCCCAACAAATCCAATTTTCGATATAGGCCCAAAGAAGCTCAGTGACAACAATTCAAAATCCATGAATTCAATTTTGGAAGGGTTATCAAAATATGAATTCACCAAATTTATGCATTGTAAATCTGAAAAGGAGATGTGGGATAAACTGCAGAACACCCATGAAGGAGATGATAAATTCAAGCAAGCAAAGCTACAAACTCATAAGAGTTAATTTGAAAGCCTAAAGATGAATGAAGAATAAAACATTGCAACATACCTTTTATGTGTGGATGAAATTGTAAACGTCATCTTAGTTTTGGGGAAACGATTGATGAGAAATTCATTGTGCAAAAAGTACTCAGGTCACTTCCTATGAGATTCAATCCTAAGATATCAACTCTTGAAGACAAAAAATAATTGGACAAATTAACAATGAATGAATTGCATGGAACTCTTATAGCCTATGAGATGTGAATAGGACAAGAAGAAGTACCAAAAACAGAAGCAACATTCAAAGCCTCAAAGAAGAACAAAAAAAGAAAAGAAATATTAATTGACAACTCTAATGATGATTCTAATGCAGAAGAAGCCAACTTTGTGAGAAGGCTCAAGGAGGAACCAGAAAATATAAAGGTAAGCTTCCTTTCAAATTTTTTAATTGTGATGAACTAGGACACTTTGTTGCCAAATGCCCTCTTAATAAAAATAGGGACAACAAATATAAGGATGATTTTAAATCTAACAAAAGAAGAAAGGGTAAAACTCAAAGAAACAAATACTTACATAAGCAAAAGAAGAATATATATTCCAAAGAGAATGACTACTTATCTTCTAAAAGAGATGAAGAGATGGAAGGAGATGTTTTCTTCGTGGCCTAAGAAACGGAGTCCAATGAAGATGAAGACAATAACAACGTCACCAAATATTGGAGAAAATGAAGATGTGGATGTTGACCTTGAAGGAGAATTAATCTATGCTCTAAATGAAATAAAAAGTATCGGAGGAAAGAATAGACAGTTGAAGGAAGAATTGTCACATAATTTTGATCTGGTTTCTCAATTAGAAGAATAGAAGAAATTTGAAGAAGAAATAATGAGTCAACTGCAGAACAAAGAAGAAGATTGTCAAAAACTTTAAAAATAAAATGTTGTCTTAATGAAGGAAATTGATGTACTTATAGTTGAGTTGAACAACAATAAAATGTTTGAACAAATTTCCATGATATTAGACAATATGCTCAATAAAAAAAGATCATCTTTCAACAGAACTAGACTTGGTTACAATCCCAAACACACATTACAGAAAACCAAGGAACAACCCAAGAGTTATGCTACGGCCCTGGTCAATCTCGTTGAACGTAATGAGAACACCAATGAAGCAAACCCTAACCAATAGAAATCAATTATCCTTCTTAGGAAGAATGAATTCAGAAAGGTGATGACACCAAGAAGACCTTTTATGAAAAGGTATGAATATTTCTTCCTTGGTAACTATTTTTCATGTAACAATTTTGGACATAAGGCAATAGACTGCAGAGCATATCCAAGAAATGACCAAAGAAGAAATGGAGGCATGTACAATGCTCCAAGAAAAAGTTATGTGAAAATTTTTGTTGACAACATAAACAAGAATTAATTTGCTCCATTGTTTAACTATGATATTGAATGTTATAAATGCCACAATTTTGGCCATAAAGTTGAGGACTACATAATTTGGACACGGGCCCCTACTGAAAAACACACTACTTTCAATAATACCACCAAAGTATGGAAGAAGAAACAAAAAGGGAGCTATCAAGAAGAATGTGATGTATCAATGCATGCTCAAGACAAAGAAATATATCGGTACATAGACAGTGGATGTTCAAGGCATATGATTGGTGATGAAAACAAATTCCTTAAGATAAAGAGAGAGAAGGGAGGAAATTTTTCACTTGGATATAATAAATATGCCAAGATAATTGGGAAAGGCAAAGTCAGCCTTGGAAGTCAGAAGGCCACAACAAAAAATGTTTTACTAGTTGAATATTTAAATCATGACCTTATAAGTGTCACTAAACTATGTGACCAGGGACACAAACTCCTATTTAACTCCCAAGAATGCATAATAAGAAAAGAAGACACTAGCATATTGGTAGCAATGGCAATCAAAACTCCAAACAATGTGTACATTCTAAATAAAATTGGAAAAGAAGTATGTTTCATGGGACAGACTGATGAAATCTAGTTATGGCATAAGAGAATGGGACATCTAAGTTTTGACAACTTAGTTAAGGTCAATAATCACCAGGCAGTAAGAGGCATGCCAAGAATCATCAATCCCTCAAACCCAATTTATAAACATTGTCAACATGGGAAACAAACTAGAGTGAGATTCAGAACCAAGGAATACTCAACATACATACCATTAGAACTCATCCACATTGATATTTGTGCACCAACCAAATCACAAAGTATGCAAGGTAATCATTACTTGATGTTGCTCGTTGATGATTACATAGGAATGACTTGGGTAGCATTCCTCAGACATAAATCAGAAGCCTTTGAGAAATTTAAAGCAATCAAAGCATTAGTTGAAAATGAAATAAACCTTAAGATAAAATGTCTGAGATCAGATAATGGAGGAGAATTCACATCAAATGAGTTTAATGGGTTATGTGAAGATCATGGGATAAGAAGACACTTCTCAACTGTAAGAAAACCACAACAAAATGGAGTGGCTAAAAGGAAAAATAGGATTTTACAAGAAATGGAAAGAACAATGCTAAATCAAACTAAACTACCAGATATGTTTTGGAGGGATGTAATTTACACAACTGTCTATATTCTGAATAGATCACAACTCCTAGCTAATAGTGAAAAAACTCCATATGAATTGTGGAAAGGCAGGCTAGCTAATGCCAAACACCTTAAGGTCTTTGGAAGCAAATGCTACATAAAGAGAGATGATGGTAACCTTGGAAAATTTGACTCCAGATCCGATGAATGTATTTTCCTTGGTTACTCCTCTCAAAGAAAAGCTTATAGATGTTTAAATATGAGATTAGACAAAATTATTGAAAGTGAAAATGTGAGAGTGGATGATGAAAAGCTTGGAATGATCAAGATGCAAACAAATGACAAGCAAACAACAACAAGCTATAGTGAAGAAGAGAAATACAATGAGGAAGATAATGCAGAAGAAGAAGAAGAGGAAGCTCCTAGACAAGACACAAAGACTCCCTCGAGGTATGTTCAAAAGAACCACTCTAAAGAACCAATTCTTGGAGAAAACAACAAAGGCGTCCAAACAAGAAGACAATTGATAAGATCACTAGAATGTGAAAATTTGTCTCTACTGTCTAAAACAGAACCCAAGAACTTCGAGGAAGCTACCAAAGATAAAACCTGGGTGAATTCTATCAATGAAGAATTATATCAAATTGAGAAAAACAAAACTTGGGAGTTAGTTCCAATACCAAAAGACAAGAATGTAATTGGCACCATGTGGGTTTTTAGGAACAAATTGAATGAGGATGGACAAGTAATAAGAAATAAGGCAAGGCTTGTATGTAAAGGATATTCTCAAGTTGAAGGAGTAGAATTTGATGAAACTTTTTCTCTAGTAGCTAGTCTAGAATCCATTAGAATATTTATGGCATTTGCAAGCTACAAGAGTATCAAAGTCTATCAAATGGATGTTAAATCTGCATTTCTAAATGGAAATTTGGAAGAATAATTATTCATTTAACAACCTGAGGGATTTCATCTAATAGACAATCAAGATTATGCGTGAAAATTAAATAAATCCATCTATGGTCTAAAGCAAACACCTAGAGCTTGGTATTCAAGGCTTGATAAGTACCTGCAGCAACAAGGTTACAAGAGAGAAATTGTAGAAAGTAATACTTACATCAAAGAAGAAAATGGAAATATAATTATCATTGTGGTCTATGTAGAAGATATCATCTTTGGAAGCAACTATGATTATCTGAGTCAAAGGTTTTCAAACAACATGCAAAAACAATTTGAGTTGTCCACGTTGGGTGAGTTGTCCTTGTTTCTAGGTATACAAATTTCTTTGTCAAATAAAGGCATATTCATTTCTCAGACAAAATACATAAAGGATATGTTAAAAATGGTCAATATGGAATATTTCAAGACTGTCAGTACTCCCATTATAACAGGTTGCAAGCTGAGTAAGGATGATGAATCACTAGAAGCAGATCATGCCATGTACAGATCAATGATTGGTAGGTTTTTATATGTAACTGCATCAAGGCCTGATGTTATGCAAGTTGTTGGATTGGTTGCAAGATTTCAATTTGCACCAAAAGAATCACATGTGATGGAAGTCAAAAGAATACTCAGATAATTGAAGGGCACAATGGATTTTGGACTGTGGTATCCAAAAGGAGATAATTTTACTCTAACAACATACATTGATGCAGATTGGGCAGGCAGTATTGATGACAAGAAAAGAACAAGTGGTGGAGCATTCTTCTTGGGAAATTGTTTAGTATCTTGGTTAAGCAATAAATAGTCCTCAATCTCCTTATCCACAGCAGAAGCAGAGTACATTGCAGTAGCATCTTGTTGCACACAAATCCCTTATATGAAGCAGGTGCTACAAAATATTAAGGCAGAATGTAAGCAGCTAATTACTATACTATGTAACAACACCGGTGCCATAATTATTTCTGAAAACCCAGTAATGCACTCAAAGACAAAACATATTGCAGTCAAATATCATTTTCTGAGGGAATAGGTGAATGATAAGACTGTCAAGTTGGAGTATGTTCCTGCCAAGGAACAAATTGCAGATATGTTTACCAAACCCCTACCTAGAGATACATTTGAGTATCTCAGACAGACAATGGGATTCATTCCCATTTCTTAGTAAAATCTTCAGCTGAAAGCTATTGGGAGCTCAGCAGAACCAAAATCTCAAAGGAAGAGTGCATATGATTGCACGTTGCAAAAACATAAATTGAAGAGTATCGTGCTATGGGACTCACAGGGGGAATTGCAGAAACACAGAGAAGACTAAAGGCCTCCTTTTCATTGTTGAAAAAATGGGGGGAAATGTCCAATAAAACAAGAAACTCGGAAGAGAATCATATTGACATGGAGATATAGCATAATCCATAGGGGGAACAAGTGATGTTTTACTTAGGTGTTGCCATCAATGACAAGGAGGAGATTTTTAGACAGTTTGTGGCATTGATGTTAACACTATAGGGGGAGTTTTTTTTATTGATTACTTGACAGTGTCATTGATGACAAGTTGTTTGTAACAGGATGACAACAAAATCTTAAATATTGGTTACAAAATAACCCTCAGTCAAGGAAGGAGGATAGATCATGTTTTAATCATCGATCATGGAAGAGATCGATGATCCTACATCGATAATAAATCGAACTTTGATGAATCATGTTTTCAAGTGGATAGTGAGTCGAATCCCCATTGAAAGTGTGGAGGAATAGGAACCATCAGATTAGGATAAAGAATCAACTGTGACCATAGATTCATTGGACTGAGACCTTGTTTATGCATCTAAAGGTTTGGACGATTGAGATTAGATCGAAAGAGATTGTGATCGTTGATGTAGTCTATCATAGTTACACGGTAAAAGAATCATGACCATTGGATCAAAATTTACATTCGGTTGTGATCGTCAACTGTAATGACCAGAGTCTCCATTCGTATTTTAGTAATGGATGAAAGAAATTAGATATCTATCCAAATCGACGACCAACATCAACTTTCATTTGGATTCTGACTGTTGTAGTTAAGTATTCAGAGCCATAACGTTGATAGAGTAATCTGTGTTCTGAAATAATGGTATTGAAATGGAATATTCTTTTATACCCCTCTTATCGGAGCTATGAAACTTACCCAATCTTTTGAACGTCGATGGATTAGCTCTGACGATATCAAAAAGGGAATATTCCTTAATGGAAAGCCTAATAAAAGGAAGATGAGTAGATGTCGTGTCTTTTGGTTTGTTAGCTAGATGTAGCAGTACCAATGTATTTGTGCCTCGTCCATAGGTGGCCATGTGTCAAAGTGTACAAAGAAGAGTTGAAGCAAGTGATGACATCATCATGACGTCAATTCCACATCAGCATAAGTAGCCATGTCATCATCATGTCAATACCATGACAGAACCACGTGGAAGTCGTCTAAGCAGCCACGTCATATTGGAGTGGGATACACCAGCAACCGCGATAGGGACATGTGGTGACAACTTATTGCTCAAAGTAAAGGTTCCAAAGAATATTCTCTCTCGTAGTCGCTCCTGTCGGAATGAAATAGTTCAACCTTTTATTTACACTCTGAAGAAAAAGCATCGAAGAATATTCCATCGTGTCTTGACTTACATGTCGATGGGTATGTCCGTTCATTTTGATTAACGGTTGGGATCTATTCAAAGTAAAATAGATCAATGACTCTAAAAAGGACATGTGGGAGTTTGCAAAGACACGTGATGAGTTGACATCAGTGATCGTGAAGTGGACATGTGGCAGTGAGATCCACAGTTGTGAGTAAGACATGTGGCATATATGTACAAGAACCTAGTGTAGTGGAAACGAAGACTAACAAGTGTGATTGTAAATCTTGAACGATTGATGGTGGAGGGTTTTTAGAATTTGGAGTCACACGATCAGAGTTTCAAAACTACCCTGAGAAGAATGGGTCTCATCAATGGTGAAGATTCAACGAAAAAGGGAGATCGACAACATACATTTTACAAAGCAGCTACAATGATGAACGGTGGAGATCAAATTATGGAATAGATCAATGGTGGAGGTTGTTCGGTCATTTAGAGTCCAAAAAGGTCATGTAGTATAGTCCATCATAGAGGACATGATTGGAGTGAAGTCGACGAACAGACTACGACAAGAATAACTCTGAGAACCAACCACAACCATTGATCAACGATCCAATGGTTGAGATAGCATTGAGTGTTTCAAACTCATTGTGGTCTTGATGACATGATCACAAATCAACGATGGAGATTGAATGAAGATCTAAATCTGGAATTTGCTCAGTGATAAGGCCCCAAGGGTCTGATAGGCTTGGTGGTCCCAAAAAATATCACAGATTGATGGTGGAAATTAATGGAAACCATGATCGGACGGTCATTGAGTGTTGAGGACCAGTGAACCAGATCGCATATAATAGAATGAATAGAGATTGGATTTTATGGAGGGTTATGTCTCCCGACATGAAGAAGAATGAGAGAACTCGAAGCTAGCCTCATGAAATTAATTTTGAATATGTGGACAAATCTAAGAGAGAATGCAGTCTATAAATACAAATTCCCAAATAATTTGTGTGTGTGGTGGAGTGGTGGATAGAATAAAGTGTGCAAAAGAAGAAGAGTAAAGAGAAGAATTCATACCTAATGAACCATGTGGAGAAGGAATGAAGACCAAAAATCATGTAGAGTTATTTGTTGTGTCTTAAGGTCAGTTTCAGGCAGAATTGTTTTAAAAAAGGGTTTCATATCACTGAAGTGTATTACAAAGGATCAGTGTCCTCGTCCATTTGCAGGTTGATGCATGTTTGCAGGTTTATTCCTTATTTGTAAGTTGGTGCCTACAAAGGATTGGTGTCCTCTTTCTTTTGCAGGTTGTTGCCTGATTTTTAGGTTGGTGCCTACAAAGGATTGGTGTCCTATTTATTTTGCAGGTTGGTGCATGTTTTATGAGTTGGTGCTCATAAGAGGATTGGTTTCCTCACTGCTAATTATTCATACATGAATTGATATTCATTTATAAATGATTTCAAGGTCTTCACAATCTGGATTTCCATCTTTATGTTTGTAAATGTGTTGAATATTGTATGTGATTAAGATGAGTACATTTCTGGTATAATTAATTGCAAATATAAGTCCTAACTATGTTCATATTAGAACAAAAGGATCAAAACTCATATTGTACTGATTCAACCCCCCCCCCTCCCCCCTCTCAGTACTATTAAACATTTCAACATGAAATTTCTTGAAGAGACCATCAAACTGCTTTAGTGATAGCACTTTTTCATTTTTCCCATGCAAACAAATCATCAAGCATAATAAAATAAACCTCAAACCATTCATCATAATATAACATTGTTGAGTGACGCATCATTTCAAACAGAACCTTATGCTCATGAAAAGCTTGAAATCTAACACTTTTGTATTTTCTCCTTGAGGACCCCACCTATTGGCTATAATAATTATATTCATAGGCTTCACAATACTTTGAAATTTTTCATAACAGGTGATGATATTCTGAGTCAACATCTGGGGATCCATAGGTAAGTTTTCTTATAGCAGGATAGAACTCAGAAATTTCTTGTTTGATTTTGAAACTAGAAATCAAGCTTTGCTGGGAATTTCTTCTTCTCATCATAATTAAAAAATAATAATAATATGCTCTTGAAATGATTCACTCATGAACGGAAGCATGGGAAAGAAAATGAGGGAAACAATAGAAACCACTAAGTTTAAACAAGACATTTTGTAGGTACAACAAAAACTACATAAGTAGTGTTGTGGACCAAAGAGTCATTCATTTAGCTCTGATGTTTGTTTTGGAACATATTAATTAAAATTTTGCAAATAAACTATCAAACAAGCAACTTCGATTGATCCGTTTTTTACTCGAAACTCAAAATCAAAATAGAAAAACAAAATTTAAATCATAAAAGAAAATAAAGCTATGGGCTAGTCATTATTATGATCATATTTTTGAAGAAGGATAGCAGATATTGCTTCTTCAATAGCATTAGTATAGATAATGAAATCTTTTTCAAATTTGGGTTCGCCAAAACCAATGCATAACTAATTGCTCTCTTCACTTCTACAAAATATTTTTTGGTATCATCATTCCATGAGAATGACCGATATTTCTTGATCATGTTATGAGTTGGTTTAACCATTCTTGCAAAATTTGGAATAAACCTTCTAACAAAATTGATTTTACCCATAAAAGATTGAATCTCCTTTTAAGAACAAGGAGCTTCAAGATTTTGTATAGTGATAACCCTCTCGAGATCAATACCAATTCATGAATCAGAGACAATTTGACCAAGAAATTTACCTTGTGTGACACCAAAGATTGATTTTTCCAGGTTCAAGGACATTCCAAAATTTGTACAACGCAAGAAAAATTTTCTAAGATGATCAAAATGATCTTGTCAGTTTCTGGAATAGACAATTAAATCATCAAGATAGATTTGAATAATCTTATCGATAATATCATCAAAGGTTATTTGCATAGAACTTTGGAAAGTGGCACCTGCATTTATTAGGCCAAAAATCATTCTTTCATATGAAAAGGTGCCCCAATGAGTAGTAAATGTGGTTTTATATTGATCGGCTCTCTTGACTCTGATTTGATTATAACCTGAAATACCATCAAGAAGGGACATAATTTGTGACCCTGCAACTTCTTACAAAATTAATTCCATATTTGGGAAAGGAAAATTGTCCTTTTCACTTGCCCTATTCAAAGCACGAAAATCAATTCACAACCTGATATCTCCATTTTTATTTTTTACTGGGACAAGATTAGATATTGTTTTTAATTGTATATTCGTGATGTCTTCCTATGGGAGGCCAAGGTACCAGGCATGTGGGAATCTTCATTGGTGCCAATTTATCCTTTCAATTCAGTGAAATCATCCCTGGAAAGAGGTTAGGGCCTCATGTGAAAGTTAGTGGGCTTTGTGGGCTTGAGATGGGGTGACACACCCACAAAGAGGAATAAAATATTCTAATTAATTGTTGAGTTTAGAAGGGGTGCCTAAACTCACTCACTGGACTTTTATATAAAGGAGAAACGTCATTGTGACATTTTCTCATTGTGAAAAGATGGAGTTAGAACAATTGAGTCTGCACTTGTGGTAGGAGGCCTAGTGATTTCTACAAAGGGAAATTATGCAATGGTGGAAAATATGGCCTAGAAGAGAGGAAGTTGCAAAGAGAGAATTGTACGGAGGTGTTCGTACAAGTTTTATGTACTTGTACGCATATAGCAATGCGAGGAATCATCTATATACAGGGGTTGTAGAGAGCACAGTAGCGTATGTACGTGGGTTGTAGGAAGGTGAATTACGTATAAGCTTGTTGCAGTGGGCACAGTCGCGTATGTGCACGGGTTGCGGGAACATGAATCGCTTATAGATTTTTCTGGGCAGGAGAAGGTCTGTATAGGATGAAAGGTGAGGTCAACATGTCGTACAGGTGGTCTGCAGCAGATTTGTGGGCAGAGGCAATTTCCAAGGATTTTTGGAGGTTTGGTTTTCTTATTTGTATGGTTATTGGAGGACAAGGTTGTCGTTGGATTTGTTGATATTGTATTGGTTGGGAGGGTTGGTTTTTCCCTCAAAATTTCTGAAATTAACAAGGTTATAGAATAGAAATACATGTCTCATATATGTGTTGATGATTCATCTTTGATATTGTTGTTTATATTGCATGTGTTTTCAATCAATAATTTTTAATGTAAAATTGTTCAATGATAACAGCTAGGGTTTTAATGTTAGTTCACTAGGAAACAATTTTTAGATCTTAAAATTAGTCACATAGAGTTGCATGTGAAAATTGATATGGCATCAGAGCTTTGGATTTGAAGAGAAGGGGGTCGTCTTGAGACACATTTTGGGCAACAAAACTCGAGGAGTGTTATTTTTGTTCTTGTTCTTATTCTGGGAAGGTCACCATGGTGAACACATTGAAGCTTGAGGATAGGTTGGAAGGGGAAACCAACTTCTGGGCTTAGAAGGAAAAGGTTTTCCTTCTATTGGAAGAAAATGACCTCAAGAAGTATGTTGAGAGTGTGATTGCTAGTCCTATCGATCTGTGGGAGTTGGCAGCTCACATGAAGAAGGAAGTGAAGGCCAAGCGGGTATTGCTAGAATCCATGAAGGATCATTTGATTCCTCACATTGTTGAGAAGACATCTTCCAAGGACATGTATGATGCTCTAGTAGGTTTATAAAAAAATGGAAATACAGGCAGGAAGTTGCATTTGAAGCACCAGCTTTGAGTTGTCAATATGTCCAGTGAGGATACGGTTGTGAACTACCTTATGAATATTACATAGATCTGAGATCATCTTGTTTCCGTCAGTGATAAGGTGGAGGATGTTGAATTGGTAAATGTGGTGTTGAGAGGTCTTCCCAGGTATTGGGAACCATTTGTGCAGGGGATTTGTGCACGAGAGAATTTGCCAGACTTTTATAGACCATGGACAGATTGCATCCAAGAGGAGACATGATTAGTGTCCAGTGATGATATGGATCATATGGTGAAGAGTAGTAGTGATGAGAACCAAGCCCTTGCAGCTCGCACTAGAAAGGGCTGAAGAGGTTCTCCTAGGAAAAAGGATTCTCACAACAGAGAAGCATCTCCAGAGCCAAGACGGAAGAAGGATCTTAGTAAGATCAAATGCTTTGAGTGTCATGAATTTGGGCACTATACTTCACAGTGTCCACACCAGAGGGGAAGGGGAAGGGGAAGAAGGCAGCAAGCATCAACAACAGAGGTTGATGAGATTGCAGACATGTTCCATAGGAAGATCTTGTTGGTCTCTGCCCTTTTAGGTATAGTTTCTAGCATGGGGACCTAGTTGGTGGATAGTGGAGCATCTTGCCACATGACATGTGCTAGAGAGTTATTTGACACTTCCACAGAGACTAGCTCGAACTTATGTGTGGAGCTTGGCACAGGATCCAAGCATGCAATACGAGGATATAATATAGTATCATTCTGATTGGAGTCAAGAGAGGTGTTGAGGGTGTCAAATGTGTTATGGGTTCCATAACTCATGAATATTTTCTTCCCAAACTCGGAGATTGAGAGGAAGGATATCATGTATTATTTCAAGATGGTTAGGTGTTGTTTGTGCCCAGACGATCTAGCTTCATATCAGCTGTGATTCTTTGAGTTAGGGAGGGAAAAGTATATATGTTGAGGGTCCAGCCTATGCGTGTGATGATCGGCAAGATCATAGAGACAAATGAGTAGGAGAAGCTAGCTACTCTAGTGGTGAGGTAGGTGGCCCCAACAGTAGCACAGGTTCAAAGGGAGTAGGTAGTGTTAGCACATGAAATGTTCAGGAGTCAAAAATTATGACCTTAGTCCATGTAAGAGTCTTGGTGTCATGTTATAAATTATCATCATGAAAGAGTATAGAACCAGAAGATGAATACAAAATGATCCTCCACACCAGCATCATTTTTGTCAAGGTTTATTGTCTTGCACGCAGTTACAACATTAAGTGATGGTTTTGGATTTTGAGTTAAACTTAACATCTTTTTATGTTTCTTCAAGGTTACTTCAGGTTGAAAAAAGATTGCAACATCTTGTGGAAGGTATATCCTACTTCAGGTACAAGTTTTGAAATGTTGGAATCTTTTTGCAAGAAATCAGGTTGCTACAGGAAAGTTCGCAGCGCCTGGACTCACTAGGGTTGTGAACTGGTAATTTGGGACAGTTTGTAGCAATTAACACACAACATAGTCATGTTTTGATCGTAACTTTGGAATGTCAATCTGGGTTCTTCTGAAATTTGTTGTGGAGAAGCACCATATTACCATTGACATGTTGACCAAACATCAACCCAACCCAGTTCGTAGTTTGGGAGAGAAGTCAAAATCATCACCTATAGGAAAGTTCGCAGCGCATGTTGTTAAAGGCGCTACGAACTCTAACAGTCTGACAAATCTGAGCTATGGGAAGGCTGCCAACTGTCAGGGAAGGTTCAAATGGTTTCCTAGGAGTTATTTAGAAATGTGTTCCATCTCTAGATCAAACAACATGACATGTTTCAAAAGGAATTTATCACCATAGACAAGATCCAAAAAAATAGGAATATGTTATGTTTTTGTTGGAATCTTTTGTAACAGACTCCTAAATAGAGTATAATCATATGTAGCTCCTTGGTTTCAACCTCCTTAGAGTAGAGATAGAGAATTCACTATATATGAAGTGGATTTTGAGAAGGAAAGGGTTTGATTCATGATCCAAGAGAGGAGAGAGTTGGAGGAGCATTTTTAGTTGCTCATTTGTAAGCTTGAGGGCTTGTTTGTAATCAACATTTCTGCCATTAAATATTCATGAGAGTTGTTTATCATATTGTATTCTTTGTTTTCCACTTCTCTTGCCATCTTCTTGATTGAATATATTGCAGGTTTTGAGGATCATAGATTTCATTTATTGATCGATTCATGAACAACAAAGGATCTATTGTAGCTTGCCCATTAAATCATTGTTTATTGTTTAAGCAATCTTTAATTTGTTTGCAAAAAGGATCTATGTACAATGGGTGTTCTTCCTTTTATCATATTCTCTATGCTT
This sequence comes from Picea engelmannii, assembly GCA_009831015.1. NCBI lineage: Eukaryota > Viridiplantae > Streptophyta > Pinopsida > Pinales > Pinaceae > Picea > Picea engelmannii. The sequence continues at coordinate 169,276 of ML779345.1, forward strand.
CTACTCATCATTATGTATCTCGTTTTTCTGGTATACAGTTTGATTGCCTTTGATCTGTAAGATGTTATGACTCCATGCCCAATGGAATGCCTCTACAAACAGTTTTCTTCCCTCTCCCTTTTTTACTTAGTATTTTTTATCCACTCAAGTATAAACTTGTTTTAATTCATTTATATTCTGATGGGTACTAGGATTACACCTACAACAGTCTAGGTGTGATTTCTAGTGCTAACAGGTAGCTCCACCAGTGATGAGGCAGGTAGCCCCACCAGTAGTGGTGGCTCAAAGCGAGCTAGAGTTCAGAGGGAGTCAACCCTCAGGATCCAATAGGGAGGAGCAACCTCCCAGGACTATTCAAAGGAGATTAGACTTCATAGGAGATTAGACTTCAGGGGAGGTTGGGAGGTTTAGAGGGAGCATATGGCTCTGGATATTGTACATACTTAGAGGGAGTCAAGTTTCAGAGGGATCATGTGAACTCATAGTGAGATTGATCTCAGAGAGATTCAGTTGGCTTAGAAGGAGATTCATTCATTCAGAGGGAGTTCCCCCTCAATTTCAGGTGGGAGAGAGGCATCTTCTAATACTAATAGGCATGTGTCATGGGTTGAGGAGGCTAGAAAAGAGGTTAAGAGGAAAGAGGCTTCTAGGAGTTGTGTGTCCTCCATGGAGGATTCATTTGTTTCAGTAAATTTTTCTACATTGAAAAAGGAGGAATCCAGTCAGGAAGACAGGGGAGTAGGATTTTCTTCGATCACAGAGGGAGAAACTAGTGAGGCAGATTGGACAATGGGACATGCTTCAGTGATAGAGGGAGAAATCAGTCAGGAGAATTGGAGTGTAGTTGTGTTAGATTAGTACAAGAGACAAATCTACTTCTAGTGTGGGAGAAAGAGGTACATCTAGACAACGGTTGATGGGATACCTCCTTTGCTAAGAGGGAATGTTTTTTATTATAGCTTCAGGAGGTATTCCCATAGGAGGCTAAGTTGTCATGCATGTGGTAATATTTGTTGACACCAATTTATCCTTTTGATTCAGTGAAATCGACCCCAGAATCAGGTTAAGGCCTCGTGGGCAAGTTAGTGGGCTTTGTGGGCTTATGATGGAGTGTCACACCCACAAAGAGGAATAAAATATTCTAATTAATTGTTGAGTTTAGAAGGGGTGCTTAAACTCACTCATTGGAATTGTATATAAAGGAGAAAGGTCATTGTGACATTTTCTGATTGTGAAAAGATGGAGTTAGCATAAGTGAGTATATACTTGTGCTAGGAGGCTTGGTGATTTCAGCAAAGGGAAAGTCTGCAATGGTGGAAAATCTGGCCTAGAAGAGAGGAAGTCGCAGAGAGAGAATTGTATGAAGGTGTCCATACAAGTTTTTTGTACTTGTACATGGATTGCAGTCGGAGGAATCACGTATATACATGGCTTGCAAAGAGCATACTAACGTATGCACACGGATTGCGGGAAGGTGAATCGCGTATACGGGGTTTTTAGTGGGCATAGTTGCATATGTACGTGGGTTGTAGGAAGAAGAATCACATACAGAGTTTTATGGGAAGGAGTAGGTTTGTACAAGATGATAGGTGACGTCAACATGTCGTACAAGGGGTCTGCAGTAGATTTGTGGGCAGAGGCAATTTCCAGGGATTTATTGATTTTTGGTTTTCTTATTTGTATGGTTATTGGAGGACAAGGTTGTCCTCATATTTGATGATATTGTATTGGATGGGAGAGTTGGTTTTACCCTCAAAATTTATGAAATTAACAAGCTTATAGAACATAAATATGTGTCTCATATTTGTGTTGATGATTCACGTATGATCTTGTTGTTACTGCTACTTGTATTTGTTAAGTTTAATGTTGTTATTAGGTTATTTTCAATTTACTAGAGCATTCAATGCATTTCCAAAAAAACAACATAAAGAGGATCACTGAAAGAAACACAATCACAAGGTACACAACATTTTATCATGGGAAACCCTCATGGGGGAGAAAACCCAACAAAACTTCCTCAATAATAGATTGCCAATACAATGCCAAGACTAGGACAAAACCACCAAGAATAAACTAGGACTGAACATGCGCCTCTCTTCTCCTTCTTGCAACTGCAACTTCCTTCAAAAGATGTGCACTAGAAGTGTGAGTGAGTGAATGAACAAGTGGCACACCATCCTCACTTATAAATACTAGTTGAGGAGGTGATAGGGTTATGTCTCTTCACTTAGTAGGGTTTGCTTCTTCCAAGAGTGGTTAAAACAACTTTATAAACCCAAGGGGATGACTTTACAAATACCACCATATAAATATGGTTTGACCAATTCACAAGAGGGGATTTGGTATTATACAAGACCTGACATGATCAATCCACAAAAGGGGATTTGATCTATAAGATAATAACTCAAATATAATTATAATATTCTTCAAAGTTACAATATTTCAACACTCCCCCTTAACGAGAAGGGTATTCTACTAACATAACCCAATACAACTGTTGGATTACTAGGAGGGGGGGTGAATCAGAGCAATAATATCATTTTTAACCATGTAATGCAAGTGTTATATCAATGTAGCATTATCATCCAATAATTGCAGAGTAAATAAACAATGAACAAATGAGCAATCATACACATACAAAGTACACCAGTGTTTTTACGTGGAAACCCAAAGCGGGAGAAAACCACGGAATCTTTTTTCTCATATGTCTTGAAGAATTACTTTCATTGGAAGCACCAACTTCCTTTGTTTTCCAGCTGCAACTGGAAGGAGGCTCCAACCCCCTAGTTTCTCAGGCTCCAACCCCCTAGTTTCTCAGGCTACAACCTCCAACTCCCCAATTCTTTGGCTACAACCAAAAGGAGGCTACAACCCCCTATGTTCTCGGGCTACAACCGGAAGGTGGCTACAACCACCTTTCCTTGCCCCGTCCAACCACCTTGACATAGAAGTAGAATGATGAAACCATTGTCACACTATCACTAGGAGATATACCATTGTACAACTATACCAAGTTGTACCATTTACCTGCAGCCAACCTATACAACTACCCTGTAATCAATTTATACCTTAAACAAGTGCATCAACCATGCACCAACCTATACCTCAACCTGTAATCAGTCTATACCATAAAAAATTGCATCAATCATGCACCAACCTATAATCATCATGTACCATAAACAAGTGCATCGACCATGCACCAACCTGTACCTCAACCTGTAATCATCATGTACCATAAACAAGTGCATCAACCATGCACCAACCTCAACCAAACAACATGTATCTGTAACATACCTCAATCAAAATCCCTCATCAATTTCATCATCAAAATCTGTTTTGTAACTCTGTGATAGACCTGGTGTATATGATCACATACCTTCAAACCTTCCTTAACAAGAAACTAGCATTTTCATCAAATTTTACTTTAGTCTCACATGACTAGTTTTGGGTTAGTCAACAACCCTAACTTGCAATAATCATAAATATGTACCTGT
>ML779345.1:186931-213371 GCA_009831015.1 Picea engelmannii
GAATATATTGCTCTACCTATGTGCGGGTTAGGACCCTAACAGAGTAGCATCATCATCATCATTTGCATGAAGCTAAAACATCAACATCAATTAGAATAACGTTAAAACAACAATATCACCAACCCGAGGCTAGTACACCATCATCAATAGCATGAGTCAGATACAATCAGCAGGAGGCTGAAACAACAATAGCATCATCACGAGGCTAAGACAACAACATCATCAGCACGAGGCTGAGACAACAACATCATAATTATATGGCAACAGAATGAGGCAGGTGCAACAACAACATTTTGTGGTACTCTGACAGACCGTCCTTACCGAACCTTCAGTATCTACCCAGGAATCATAATATTCCCTAGGATATAAAATCCTAAGAAGCTACCACGTGCTACTCTAACATACCATCCTTACCGAACCTTCAGGATCTTCCCAGGAATCAAAAGATTCCATAGGATATAAAATCCTAACAAACCTACCACTACTGAACACAACTGGAATATTCATGCACAGGTACTCTAAAAGACCATCTTTATCAAACCTTCGGGATCTGTCTAGGAATGATCAATCCCCTAGGATATAAAATCCTAATGGAGCTACTCGTTGTTAGTCAGGATACCATAGTATCATCGAAATGACTCCCCCTTTTGAGGGAGGTATTTTCGGATAAAACCAAGCTTGTATCAAAAGTACTCAAACTTCACACGAGACATAGGATTAGTCAACACATCTGCAACCTTCCCATATGTGCCAACATATTAGAGATTTATAGCTCCCCTCTACACCATATCACGAATATAGTGATATCATATCTCTGTGTGGTTCGACTTATCATGGAACATTGGGTTCTTCGTCATCTTTATGCAACTCTAGATAGCACATAGAATCACGGTGGCTTCCATCTCCAGATCGAATAGACTTGTCAACAACTTCTGAAGCCATATGGCTTCAAAACTGGTAGAACATGCTGCAATGTATTCTGCTTTTGTCGTGCTGAGAGAAATATTGGATTACTTCCTACTTTTCCATGAATTCATGGCTGACCCTAGACTAAAACAACATTCTAAAGTGCTCTTTCTATCAGAAGAACTTCCAGCCCAATCTGAATTAGCATAACCATACAATCTGAAGTCATGATCTCCATTATAACAGATACCATAATCCAACATACCCTTAAGGTATCTCATCACATGCTTTGCAGCTACAATGTTAACATGTCTGGGCTCTACCAGATATTGACTCAAGGTGTTCACAGCAAAGTATATATATGGCTTGGTATTCGTCAGATACATCAATGAACCAATAATTTGTCTATATAGGGTAGCATCAATCGATTCTAACGAAGTATCAACCAAGAGCTTCAACTTTGTTTCCATGGGTGTGTTCATGGATTTGCATTCCAACATGTCAAATCTCTTCAGTATTTCAACTGCGTACTTCCCTTGGTTAAGGAAGATATTCTCTAGGCTCTGCCAAACTTCAAGACCTAAGAAATAATGCATAAGGCCTAGGTATTTCATCTCAAACTCTGCAGCGAGATTCTTCTATCAATCTGTGATGAGCTTTTCTTCTCCTATTAAGAATAACTCATCCACATATAGTAGCAATATAATTGGCTCATCATTCATAAATTTGAATTAAAGGTTAGAACTAGCTTTACTCTTGGTAAATCCCAATCTCATCAGGAAACTATCAATTCTTCCATACCAAGCTCTAGGAGCTTGCTTCAACCCGTACAGATCTTTCTTCAACCTGCAAGCATGAGTCTTTTTATCTTCAACTTCAAACCCTTGTGGTTGTTCTATATACACTTCTTCTTCAATAACACCATTTAATAAGGTTGTTTTCACATCCATATGGTGTAACTTCCACTTCATTTTGGTTGCAATATCTATGATGGTTTGGATAGAAGTGTATCTGGATATAAGAGAAAATGTTTCTTCATAATCAATACCTTCCTTTTGAGAAAAAACACTAGCCACAAATCTTGCTTTATGTTTTTCAATACTTCTGCATGTTGCATCTTTTATCTTATATATCCACTTGGAAGATACCACATATTTGTTAAGGTTTAAGCTATTATTAGGTTTCTTTTCAATTTACTAGATAACCATAGCATAGATAGGATCATTGAAAGAAACACAATCACAAGATACACAGCATTTATCTTGGGAAACCATCATGGGGGAGAAAACTCAACAAAAACTTCCTTAATATAGATAGCCAAGACAATGCCAAGACAATAAACCAAACACTAGAGAATATCCTCTATTGAGCAATGTGCCTCTCTCTCTTCCTTCTTCTGACAACTGGGAACTGCAGCTTCCTTCAAAATTGCGGACTATATGAGTGAGCTGAGTGAGTGATCAAATGAGGCGTTGGCTTCCTTTATTTATATAAACTGGCAGGAGTTGGAAAGGTGTCTCTTCACTGGGAAAGGATGACTTGTCTTCTTAGTGGTTAAAACCACTTTAATTAGCCTGGGGGGCGACTTCTCAATTTTCATAATATATTTAGGGTTTGACCAATCCACAAAAGGGGATTTGGTCAATTACAATGCCCGACATGATCAATCCACAAAAGGGGATTGATATAATGAATAATAATTCAATAATAAATAGAATACTCTTTGCAGTTACAATATTTGTTGGAGGCAGGCCAAGGCGGAAAAGCAAGGGTTTTTGGGGAAAGAACGCATGCACAAGGAAAGCAACAGCTGGAAGGAAGCACAGCACGTGTGCATGCAAGGAAGGAATTAGCTAGAAGGAAGAACAACACACACACATGGGAGGAAGATCTAACGACAGTAGGGTTAGGTTTTTGGTAAGGTATTGTAATGGCTAAAGAGCTAGAAATGTATAAATATAGATACCGAGGTATTATAGAGGGTTCAGACTTTTGTATGGATGGGGATTTTTCATATTGTCTGGATTATGGTTGTTATAGGAGTTACGCATGAGTGATGCGATATGTAATGGTTTTTGTTGTATGACCTATTTTGTAAGTTGTTGAGCTAGAAGGGACGTAGGAATGTAGATCTTGAGGGTTAGATCATAGGCTATGGAGCCTGGTGCGATCAAGTCCTCCTCATATAGATCTTACCTTACTGTGGAGGATTGTGAAGCGCATGGCGCTGTAGATGCAGAACTATCATAATAAAAGAGCCAAGAGACAAATCTTTGTGGACGTAGCCCAGGAGGGGGTGAACCACGGTAACATCTGGGTTATGTGATGAATGCATGCATGTCTTTAATATCTTCAGTAGTTATTATTATGTTGAATGAGTTATTATATTGTATGTTAATTACTATTGCGATATTGAGGGAATAAGTTGTTGGAGTTACTGCATAGTCATGAAGAATAGTAGGTTGCATTTACAAGTCATAATAATGGTTCAATTTTCAACTCCATTATCTCACACTCAATCCTAGGGTGTAAACACTTGAGTCTTACAGCCACCCATTAAATCTATCTCGGGTGAGACTGCGCAGTGCATTCGGTGTGTTGTGTTGATGTCTGGTTCACCAGGAGGGTCGATAGTTTTAGAGGCTTTGTTGGAAACATGAAAGACATGAACCCCGGGTCAATATAAACTCAGACAATATAGAAGAGAAGTAGAATTAACCAACAAATGGTTCTATTGTCGTTGGAAGGAACAAGAGAGGGTTGAGTAGATGAGATAAGTTGAAGACCTGTCAGAAGCAGATCAAGGAAAATCTAGGGCAGAGAGCAATGAKCCATTAGAAGGGAATGTTGAGACCGTGGAACCCCACAAAAGTAGAGATGAAAAATTGGCTAAGAACTAAGGAGCAAGAKTTTGCACAGAAAGACAATAGAAACCCTAGAGTAACACCCCGCAAATATCTCAAGAAATACGTGTTTACTGATTTACATGAAGTCTTTTTCTGCGATATTCCACACTTATTGTAGAAGTGGATACTAAGGTTGAAGGATAACCAYGCAATGAACCAGATTTGACAGCTAGATTGGACCCTAGTACAGATTGAGCAGTTACAACCGGTGAACAACAAGTTCACTCACGCAGTCGATTTTTGGCTGGAAAGTATTGTGGTAGGGTTTATAACAGAGTTTGTAGTAGACACAGTGAATTCATACAGTGCAGCAGAGCAGGAGTTTCTACGTGGACCTAGAGGAAGTTACATTCAATCCTTGTATACTTCTATTAAGGTATTGTTATATAACAAAGGTGTAATGACAATGGAATCGGGCAGCTAAACTTCCTTGCGTACATGGGGGAAGGGAGAAAGCACTGATAGAGAGAGAAGAAATGGAAGGACGAAAGGATAAGGGCAAGAAGGAGGAACCCTTGGACCTGATCATGATGGACGACGACCAAATCCGATGGATCTTGGAGACAACTGGAAATACGTGCAGAGGAGTACCCTACCAATACAAGGTGAATACCAAGAAGAGAGTCGTAGCCGCGAGGGAAGGCTTGGCTAGTGATGAGGAAGAGGTAGAGGATCTTCGGGCTATGGAGCAAATTGAGGAAATCATGCAAGCAACATATGAGAGGAAGATGAGAGGTCCAATAATGGGAAGAGAAGGCATCCATCCTATCCATATTAATGTCAGTGTGGAACCCATAAACCCATGTGCCACTAATAAACCAAAGAGAACACCACCGTTTAGACAACCGAAGTTCAGAAGAAGTCAAACAGCAAGAAGTACATCTACATAAGGAACAACAACTGGAGGAGCCAGTCCAAGAAGCGCTATTCAATTATCTACACCGCGCGGAGGTAGTAGTTCAACGTTTGGAATGGCAAGACACGATCCCACCATCAAGTTACCTGAATTTCGAGGAGAAGTAGCAGAAGACCCTGAGAAACATTTGTTCATTTGTGCAAAGATATGGGAAGCAAAACATATCACTGTTGAAGATACCAAACTTGCGCAGCTAGCCATTATGCTAAGAGACCGTGCACTAGACTGGTACATGAGTTTAGATGCAAACAGTGCTCCTAGGACAACAAGGACACTGACAGACATCAAGAAGTTACTGGTAAATGAGTTCCAGAAGCCAAGCTCATAGTATCAGTACATGAATGAGATGATCGAAATAAGACAGAAGCCATGAGATTATGTATGGGAGATTGATCAGAGATTCAAGCGACTGAAGGGAAAGTTGAAGTATATCATGACCAAGATGTAGCATAGACACTTATTTGTCAATTCATTATTACCACACTTAAAATATCCCTTGTGACAATAGAAGTTCCAAATGCATGCAGAAGCTTTGCAGGCAACCCTGCAACTAGAAGAAAATCAGTATCAGCAGATAGACCCAGCTATCGAAGAGCTGAAGGAGGATTTAAAGAACTTAATGTTTTAGCTGAACCAGAATAAGAACAAGGACAAACGAGAAGTTGTTTGGTGTACCACATGCAGGATGGAAGGACACCACAAGAACGAATGTCCAACATTCGCACAGTATATGGCAGCAGGAATGCCAAATCCACTACCAACAGGAGGACTATGGTGCGAAATCTGCAAGAAACTGGGTCACGACCCTTATCTCTACACGATGATGCAGAAATACTAGACAATCCCAAAGATCTCATATTGCACCTTTTGCAAGTCAGTGGGCCACAATGACAAGGACATCTGATGCATATAGAGTGCAGGCAAAAATGATGACAAGGCAAGTAGTGCCACAGTTTAATCAAGTTCCAGCTCCATACAACACTGCGCAGCAACCATATAACAACGCACAACCACAGTACAATGTCGCATAGCCTCAGTACAATACCACACAGTACAATCAGGCGCCTTAGTATAACGCATTGTGAGGAGATAGAAAGGGCTACAGAGGTGGAGGATGAGAAAGAGGAGGTTTCGAACAAGGTAGAGGACCAGTGGTATGTCACAATTTCCAACAACCAGGACATTACGCAAGGGAATGCCCACTTCCACCAGCCACTTGTATGTAATGTCGTGCATCAGACCATGATACAGAGGAATGTCCGACACTACTAGTAAAGATCCAGGAAATGAGGAACCAGAACAACCAGAATGTTCAGTGGATTTTCGCCGAAGCCAGGGATGAAGGATGGAACATCAATATAGTTACTCATGGAGGAGCTAAAATAGGCGATGACGTTGTTCGACCAGAACCAGCACAAAACCAGTGGGTCAAGAAGAACATTGAACCAGGGAGACAACTCGATGCGCAGAACGAGAAAGCAATATTTAAGGAAGACAGACAATAATTTCAGAAGGAAGACATAGTGTCAACTTCAACTGCGCAGCAAAACAAGGAAGTATCAGAGTACGATATGTCTCCATTATTGGATCATACCAATGAAATGAAACCCAAGGGACAAGTAAGTACAATCAAAGGCTTCTTACAATCTAAAAGTATTAAATGATCCATCATCTGTGAAAATATTGTAAAACATATTAGAAAAATGTAGTATGGAGACGGAAGAAAAACTAGAACCAAAAATTGTCAATCACCTACATACAAAAAGAAGAACTAGTAGGGAATTCAAACTGAATGCCAACATCGGATATTTCAACATGGGAGACATCATACTGGATCTAGGATATGAAGTCAATGTACTACCAAAGAAGACATGGAAATGCATGGGAGAGTCAACATTAGGATATTCACATGTTCAATTAAAATTGGAAAACCAACATAGAGTCCTACCAATCGGTAGACTGAAAGGAGTGACAGTAGACCTGGATGGAGTGTGCACTAAAGCCGATTTTGAATTTATTGAAATAGTGGATGACACAACACCTTACCCAGCATTGCTTGGTCTGGATTGGGCATTTGACAACCAGGCCATAATCAACTTGAAGACCAGGAAAATTACATTTGAGTCAGGAGAATACAGGGTCATCACGCCATTAGACCCATCATAAGGCGAGAGGTTTGTAGAACCTACTTTCCTAGACTTAAAGGAAATCGGCCAGTTGTACAGAACAACTGCGTGCGATGAGGATTACGTAAACCCAACTATAGACAGGATACTCAGTTGGTGAAGCATTACCTCATGTACAACAAACTCAGATACCGGTTTAGAAAACTGGAAACAAAGGATACACGAGGTTTCCACGCACAAATGTGCAAGAATAGACCACGCAGTAAGGTGGGTAGGCACAGAAATCAGGGAACCACCCGATTTCCACGGACTAAACGATTTGGAAACATTCTTGACACGATACAAAGATGTCGTGTTAGAGAACTAGAGACTGTTAGCACTTGATTTAGCACTCAAGGCCACACCCGCAAGATGGTGGGGTGCGCACAAAGAAACAATCACATATTGGTACCAATGTAAGCGGTTACTGTGCATGAGGTTTAGTGCAGAATAGAAAAACAACAGACAACAGAAATATGATGGACAAGGGGCACCAACGGAACACTTGGAGAAGTGTAGAACGTTGTGGAAATTGACACCCCTAGAGGAATGACCTCATCACTTCATACACACCCTAGAGGGCATACCAGTGAACTGGTATATAGACCAGGAATTGCGCAAAGGAACTGTGACCTGGATGACATTGCAACATAATTTTATAGCCACTTTCTCATTCGAGCATGAGAACCCCAACATAGATGTCGCGCTTAAACGGATAAGAGGCGTGATATTCATCAAAGAACTAGAAGTTGAACTGATCACAGAAGAACAACAGCGGAACAAACAAACAATCAAGGAATTGTTGTCTTGTTACCATGTGCAAGAGGAAGCATCGGATGAAGATGATCCGCGCGACATTCAGATTGAAGAAGCAGAAGGAGAAAGAGAAGTGGAAGGTCCACTGATAGAATCAGAAGTTATTGTTGCGCCGAACAAAGTAAAGAAAGTCAATATTGGGACAGCTGAGTAGCCCAAAATGGCCAGCATTGGAGACTACTGGGATGAGCAGACAGTAGAAAGAATAATAGAGTTACTGCGTGAGTACAACAACCTATTTCCCACAACATTTACAGAAATGAAAGGCATAGTCGGAGAGCTAGGAGAAATGAAGATACCACTCACACCAAAAGCGAGACCAATCAGACAGCAACCGTACAGACTGAACCTAATATATAAGCAGAAAGTCAAAGTTGAGATCAACAGGATGCTCAAAGTCGGCATCATAGAACCAGTCGAAGAATTAGAATGGATAAGCCTGATGGTAGTTCAGAACAAGAAACAAGGAGGGATCAGGATATGCGTCAACTTGAGGAAGTTGAATGATGCATGCCTACATGACCCATTCCCTACACCTTTCACGGATGAAGTATTAGAGAATGTAGGAGGACATGAAGCTTATTCATTCACTGATGGATTTTGAGGCTACCATGAGATCAAGATAGCACAAGAAGACACATACAAGACCACATTTGCGACAGAATGGGGATATTACCAATACACAGTCATGTTGTTTGGACTGAAGAATGCACCAGAAATATTTTCTAGAGTAGTCATTGTTGCGTTTAAGGAATTCATCCATCATTTTCTCGAAGTATATCTGGATGATTGGACAGTCTACAGTTTGTTGAAAGACCATGTAGAAGTCTTACGCCTAATGTTAGAAAGATGAAGACAGTGCAAGCTATCACTGAACATAAAGAAATGCATATTCGAAACACCGTTTGGGATACTATTGGGTCATATAGTATGTAAACAGGGTTTATTAGTAGATCTCGCAAAGATTGCAGTAATTGTTAACTTACAACCACAAAAAACAGTTTGTCAGCTAAGAGCGATGTTGGGACACGTGGAATACTATAGGAAATTTATCAAAGGATATGCACAGATTACTGCACCAATGGAAAAGTTGTTAAGAAAGGACACAAATTTCAAGTGGAACGACGAGTGTCAACACGGTATGGACACCCTGAAGGAAAAGATGGCTATCGCATCGATCTTAGTATTTCCAGACTGGGAGAAGAAATTCCACGTGCATGTAGATGCATCAGCCATAGAAATTGGAGCTATCTTGGCTTAGCCAGGAGCAAGAGACTTGGATCACCCGATAGCATTTGTGAGTAGAAAGCTATCTGACTCAGAAAAAAACTATAACACGACAGAAAGAGAAGGCCTAGCTATGGTTTATGCACTGCAGAAATTCAGACATTACTTACTAGGAAAACATTTTAAGATGTTCACAGATCACTCAGACCTGAAATACCTAGTCAACAAGCCAGTGTTGGGGGGGAGAATCTGTCGATGGTTACTAATATTCCAAGAATTTGATTTTGAATTAATAGTCAAGCCAGGAAAATTGAATGCAGGACCTGACCACCTATCAAGAGTCACCAATGGAGAAGAACCTACAAACTTGGAGGAAAACTTTTCGGATGCACAGTTATTCTCAGTACATATTGCTGGTGAGCACTTTGCATATATCATTCAATACTTGAGAACAGGTACTACGTCGCAAGAGTATAATACTACGCAGAATAAAAACCTGGTAGTTCGCACTGTCGACTATCAACTGATTGCAAGACATCTATATAAGATGGGCGCAGATAGCATCTTGCGAAGATACGTGTTAGAGCACAAAAGACAAAGAGTTTTAGCAGAATCCCATGAAGGAATAGCAAGAGGGCATTATGTAGGCAAAGCTATCGCGCAGAAGGTATTGTGTGGAAGACTATGGTGGCCAACGATTCATAGAGACTCGAAAGAGTATTGTCAAAGATGCAATGTTTGTCAAAGGGTAGGCAAACCCATTAGAAGAGACAAGATGCCACTATGACCACAAGTAACATTACAGGCATTCGACAAGTGGGCAATAGACTTCGTGGGACCAATCAAACCACCAGAAAAAAGAATAGGAGCTAGGTACATTATCACCGCGACGGAATACCTAACAAGATGGGTATAGGTCGCACCATTGAAGGATTGTAGTGCAGAAACAGCAGTGCACTTTTTATTTGAACAAGTCATTACTCAATTTGGGTGTCCAAGAATTTTGATGAGAGAACAAGGCACGCACTTTATAAACAACACCAGCAGCGCAATGACTGAAGAGTTTGAAGTCCATCACCAGAAGAGTACACAATATCACCCACGGGTGAATGGCACAGTGGAAGCATTCAACAAAATTCTGGAGAACGCACTGACAAAGATTTGTAACATCAACAGGGATGAATGGGACCTCAAAGTACTAGCATTATTATGGGCATATAGGACTACGAGCAAAAAATTGACAGGGCACACACCATTTAAACTAGTTTACGGCCAAGAAGCAGTGGTACCATTGGAATTTTTAGTACCAAGCTTGCGTGTAGCAGCCATCACACAAATGACAGAACGAGGTGCAGTACAGGAGTGACTAAATCAATTAATGACCATGGAGGAAGACCGAATCTTGGCAGGATTCCACCAACAAGTTCAAAAAGAAAGAGATAAAGCTTGGCACGATAGACACATCAAGAAGAAAACGTTCAAGGAAGGAGACCTAGTACTGATGTATGACAACAAATCATTTCAGCACCTAGGAAAGCTTAGAATGCATTGGTTAGGACTGTACGAGTCGCAGTTGAGCCAGATGAGTCGCAGACGACCATATCAGACCACAAGGTAGGAGGGATGGTCAAAGATGCCTCAGATTGGTCAGAATGGTATACATAGGAACAACCGGAAGCCACTGGAACTTCAAGCCAGCCACCACCGGTGAAGAAGGATTAGATACAGATACCCAGGTCACCTCGCAAGAAACCTGCAGCAGAAATCATTCTACTGCGCATACCAGAGGGGGTAGGGGTAGGACCAGAGCTACTGGGTTATATCGGGAAGCTCAAATACTTAGACCACGATGTCGCAGACGAGGACAAGTTTTCGAAACTTGCGAAGAGGGTATTTTTACATACTACAGGCAAAAATCGCGTTGGAGAACCGATCAACCAGCCACTCTAGTGGACAGCTAGGTTGCAAAAAACAGGAATTTTAGGTCTATTGGACTTACCACATTTTGGCAGAGGGAAGCACGCAATCGCATGTGTCAAACAATTGTTAGAAGTCAAACATGGCGGGGACATCTGGTTGGACAAGCGTGTCTCGATAGACATTGATCTTATCACAAAAATAAAAGGGTTACCAATTCGGGGCATGGATCCTGCGTTGTTTCTGGATGAAAAAACCAAGGAGAAAGCATTATTAGAAGAGATGAAGAAGAAGTATGGCACAAACAGGGGGAAAAGAGGGATCATTATCAAACAAATCAATGATGTCGCAACAAAACTAGGCGCGAAAATATTATCCTACAAGCTGCTAAGAAAATGTCGCAGTGAGGAAGTCCCCGTGGGAGTTGTTGCAGTTGCAGCGTAGTGCACAGAAGGCACCTCAATGAGATGGGCACCGTATCTCTTGAACTTGTTCCTAGATGACTGCAACGATGCGCAGGATCTAGGCATAGAGTTCCACTATTCATGGTTGATCACACTAATAGCCTTCCTGGGATGGAGAGAGCCAAGGTATGTAGTTTTTTGTACCAGACCAAAATTGAATCAGGGAGCGAGGTATTTGTTTCTCAAAGTCAAGCCAGAGTCAAGGAGGAAAAAGGTGAACGGGTCCATCTTTTATGGATACCTACGTGACCTACAAGAAGCCATCTCCCATATGTGGAGAATCACATCAGAAGTTGTCACGCGATATGGGAACATCACCAATTTCCAGGCCACATGACACACAATGTGGATACAGCCATGGAAGGCTCTTGATAAGCAGTGGCTACAAGTGCACTATTGTATCACAGAGGGTGACATTGACATGGTCATCGGCAAATGGGACGATGAATGGAGGATTTCAGCCATCACCCAGAAAGTACCGGAAAGAACAGCAAAAGAAGAGGCAGAGCAAGGAGAAACACAGCCTCCAAAAATCCAAGTGCCTAAGAGATGAAGGACAGTCCAAGGAAGGACAACACAGATATATGAAGGGCCAACTAACACAGGGACCTAGAAGGGGTAAAAGGAGAATACGCAACCGCCCAAAGAACAACAGAAACAGGATGAGGGAGCACAATAAACCGCAGCAAGTCCCAACCCACAGGAAGCAGGGGAAAACAAGAGGGAAGCCACACAGCCGGGAAGCATGCGCAAGAAATCAAAGGCCCAAAGAACACCTCCATAATATACAATAACGGACGATGATGGGGAGATGATAGCCCGAATGGTCCAGGATTGTCTATCTGAGGACTTCGACCATGTTGCACACCACAGGGATAGGATTGAAGATAAATTGGAAGACATGCAGCATCTCCTCAAGAAAATAGGGGAAGGGCAGCCAGCAAGAAGCAGGGGACTCAAACCATTAGCACCACAAATAGAAGGAAGAGTGAAAGAAGAGGAACGAGATTTAGTCCAGGAAATACTGTAGCCACACATAACATTCCACATCAACCCTAGTATGTTGTGCATGGACGAAATTGTGGGGCAGACACCCTTGAAGGACTTAAGACAAATCCAACTTGTGTTGACAAAGATACCATCAAGGACACTACACAGGTTGCAGGTTAGTGTAAACCATGAGGTACAGTCTCGTGCACGCAAACACTTAACCGAATTGAAACAGGCAACAAAGAATAGGGAGGCACTGGAACTAGTCTATGAGAAGACTAAATATGAGACCCGGGAGGAAAGGGAACGCATAAAAGGCTTGGAGAAGAAAGTGGCAGGAACTTACGAAAATATTCCACAGGCTGCGCAGAGAGAGGAAATCACAGCAGCAGAAAAGATTGATCGGATTGCGCGGACAATTGATCAATATCAGAAGGAGATCGAGAATCTCTTAGAGCAACTCATACCAACCAATCCACCAGAAGTGAAGGAGAAAAGGAAGCAGGAAGAAACAACACATCTGCAGGAGATAGAGCAACAGGTCATCACAGCAGCTGACATGTTCGATAAAGCAACGCAACTTTGGACTAGATTGCAGGAGGATCAACAGGTCCAATGGTGGGACAAGGAAGAAGAAAGGATCAACGCAGTGATCCAAGAGCTCAAGAAGAAGCAGAAGACAATACCAATCATAAAATACGTTAAAGGGACACAAGACATGAAGAGATTGCAGGCAGAGCTAATTACTGCGCAAATGCAGAAACATGAGCGGCAGGCTCAAATGAAACCGCTGCATGAGCGGGTAGCAGAAGTCCTGGAACAAACAGAGGAAGCCAAGGCACATATAGCATAGACCCAGGCAGAGTGGGAGGAATAGATCAGTGACAAAATTGTAGTCCAGATAGTGGACACACTCAAGGAGAAGATTGTGTAGGCGCAAACACAGGAAGTAGAGTTGAAGGAAAAGTTACAGGCGATCACCAAGGAGATCCAGGGAGAACACAGAGGTTAGGTGGCTCGGGAAGAGCCACATGTCAGTGTTTGAGGTAGGCCGAGGTGGAAAAGCAAGGGTTTTTGGGGAAAGAACGCATGCATGAGGAAAGCGACAGTTGGAAGGAAGCACAGCACGTGTGCATGCAAGGAAGGAAACAGCTGGAAGGAAGAAAAACACACACACATGGGAGGAAGACCTAACGACAGTAGGGTTAGAGTTTTGGTAAGGTACTGTAATGGTTGAAGAGCTAGAAATGTATAAATATAGATACCGAGGTATTATAGAGGGTTCGGACTTTTGTATGGATGCGGGTTTTTTCGTATTGTCCGGATTATGGTTGTTATAGGAGTTACACATGAGTGATACGATATGTAAGGGTTTTTGTTGTATGACCTATTTTGTAAGTTGTTGAGCTAGAAGGGACGTAGGAAGGTATATATTGAGGGTTAGATCGCAGGCTGTGGAGCCTGGTGTGATCTAGTCTGCCTCATATAGATCTTACCCGACTGTGGAGGATTGTGAAGCATGTGGCACTAGATCCAGAACTATCATAATAAAAGAGCCAAGAGCCAAATATTTGTGGACGTATCCCAGGAGGGGGTGAACCACGGTAGCATCTAGGTAATGTGATGAATGCATGCATGTCTTTAATGTATTCAGTAGTTATTATTATGTTGAATGAATGAGTTATTATATTGTCTATTAATTACTATTGTGATATTGAGGGAATAAGTTGTTGGAGTTACTGCATAGTCATGAAGAATAGTAGGTTGCATTTACAAGTCATAATAATGGTTCAATGTTCAGCTCCCTTATCTCACACTCAATCCTAGGATGTAAACACCTGAGTCTTACAGCCACCCATTAAAGCTATCTCGGGTGAGACTGCGCAGCGCATTCGGTGTGTTGTGTTGCCTTTTGGTTCACCAAGAGGGTCGATAGTTTTAGAGGCTTTGTTGGAAACCCGAAAGACATGAACCCTGGGTCAATATAAACTCAAATAGTATATTAGAGAAGTAGAAGTAACCAACAATACTTCAACACTCCCCCTTAACAAGAAGGGTATTCTACAACATCATCAAGAGAGAGAGAGGGTAGCAACATCAACAGCATCTGGAACACTAACTGGCATATCTATAAATCATCGAAAGTTTTTCTCATCATCAATATCGTCATTCACAACAAGGATCTGGAATGGCATCATCATCTTCATCAACATGGATTAGTATAACACTAATACATCATCATCAATCATAGCACAAATGTTGGAGCATCATCAACAACAACAGCATCACAGAATGAAGTTTGAAGCATCATCAACAACAACAGCATCACAGCATGAAGTTGGAGCATCATCAACATCATCTCTAGGCTGGAAATATTCAGCATGAAGCTGGCATCTCATCAACATCAACACGAGGTTGGAAAGCTTCGGCACGAGGCTGGCATCACAACAACATCAGCATGAGGCTAGAAATATTCAGCATGCAATTGGCATCACAACAACATCGGCACGAAGCTGGAAATATTCATCACTAGGCTAGCATCACAACAACATCAGCACGAAGTTGGAAATCTTCAGCACTAGGCTAGCATCACAACAAAATCTGCACAAAGCTGGAAATCTTCAGCACTGGGTTGGCATCAACACTACTCCCCCTTTTGAGGGAGGTCCTTTCGGACTACACCAAGCTTATGTCGAAAGTGCTCAAACTTTACACGAGATAGAGGCTTGGTCAACACATCAACAACCTGTTCATATGTGCTAACATACTGGAGCTTTATGGATCCTCTCTGCACCATATCACGGATGTAATGATATCGGATCTCTATGTGTTTTGACTTGTCATGGAACACAGGTTTCTTTGTCATCTTTATGCAACTCTAGTTATCACATAGGATCACGGATGCTTCCATCTCCAGATCGAATAGACCTGTCAACAACTTTCGAAGCCATATGGATTCATAATTGGTGGAACATGCAGCAATGTATTATGCTTATGTCATGTTGAGAGCAATGCATGATTGCTTCCTACTCTTCCATGAGATCATGGTTGAATCGAGACTGAAACATCTTGAAGTGTTATTTATGTCAAAGACACTTCCATCCCAATCTAAATTGGTATAACCACTCAGTATGAAGTCATGATATCCATTATAACTGAGACCATAATCTAATGTACCCTTAAGGTACCTCATCACATGTTTTGCAACAACCAGGTGAACACGTTTGGCCTCTACCAGAAATTGACTCAAGGTATTCACAGCAAAACATATATCTGACATGGTGTTCATCAAATACATCAACGATCCAATGATCTATCTATACAGCGTAGCATCAATCAATTCCGACGAAGTGTCATCCAGGAGCTTCAACTTTGTTTCCATGGGTTTATTCATGGATTTTCACTCCAATATGTCAAATCTCTTCAATATTTCAATTGCATACTTCCCTTGGTTAAGGAATATCTTATTTGGGCTCTGCCAGAACTCAAGACCTAAGAAATAGTGCATTAGGCCAAGGTCTTTCATCTCAAATTCTGCAGCAAGCTTATTCTTACAATCAGTGATGAGATTTTCTTCTCCAGTTAAGAATAAGTCATCCACATACAGCAGCAATATAATAGGCTCATCAGGAAACTATCAATCCTTCCATACCAAGGTCTAGTAGCTTGCTTCAATCCGTACAGATCCTTCTTCAACTTGCAGACATAAGTCTTCATGTCTTCAACTTCAAACCCTTGAGGTTGTTCTATATACACTTCTTCTTCAATGACACCATTCAAGAAAGTTGTTTTCACGTCCATTTGTTGTAAATTTCACTTCATCTTAGCTGCAAGAGCTATGATGGTTATGATTGAAGTGTATCTAGCTACAGGAGAAAACATCTCTTCGTAGTCAATGCCTTCCTTTTGATAAAATCCAAAAGCAACAAACCTTGCTTTATATTTCTCAATACTTCCATCAGCAGCATTTTTTATTTTGAAAATCCATTTGGAAGATACCACATCCTTGCTCTTTGGTCTGGGAATTATTTCCCATACATCTTTCTTTATAATGGATTGGTATTCTTTTTTCATGGCTTCTTCCCATTCTTTCTTATGAATGGATTCTTCAAAGAAAGTAGGTTCATTCTCTAATATATCACACATCAAATCCATATAGTTGTAGAATGGCTTGGGTTTCTTGACTTGTCTCATGGTTCCTTCAGGGGCACCATACTTTTCTCCATCTTGAATAAGTTCCCTTTCCCAGGCTAGCTTTGTCTTGTGGGAGATCGTCATCTGGGGAGGTTCTTGGGATTATATTATGTCATGATCTTCTATAATCTCCTCATCATGGGAAGTTATGACTTCCCTCACTGGTTCTACAACTCTGGGGGCCACAGGTTATTCTTCAAATTGGCATATTATTGATTTCTTGAGTGTTGCATCTTCATCAAATGTTACATCCATGTTGATCTCAATATGATGGTAACCTGGTATATAAACTCTAGAGGCCTTGGAGACCTCACAGTATCCAAAAAATATTCCCTTCTTTCCTGAAGGGTCCAGCTTGGTTCTCTTCTCTTTCGGAATATGTACAAATACTGGACAACCAAATATTTTGAGATGGATTACTTATGGCTTCTTTCCGGAGAACATCTCTTCAGGGGTCTTGAATCCAAGTGCACTATGGGACAATATGTTTTGTACATATATTGTTGCTTTTGTTGCTTATGCCCATAAGTGCATTGGAATATCTTGATCATGGATCATAGTCTTCACTTCTTCCATTATAGTTATGTTCTTTCTTTTTGATACACCATTTTTTTTAGGATTGTAGGGAGTGGTGAGCTCCCTCTTGATCTCAGCATCTTTGCAAAATTTTGCAAATTCTTTCGAGGTGTATTCTCCTCCATTATTTGACCTGAGTATCTTGATCTTTCTTTCAAAGAGATTCTCTATCAAGGCTTTGAATTCTTTGAATTTACTGAACACTTCATCTTTTGATTTCAAAATGTAAACCTAGGTTTTGCAAGAATAGTCATCAATAAAAGGCACATAGTATACATACCCACTCATGAAGGTTTATGGCATTGGGCCACATACATCTAAGTGAATGAGCTCTAGGACTCCTTTTTCTTTACTGTCTCTCTTAGGGAAAGGGTTATTGATGTTCTTTCCTTGTGCACATCCATTTCACACACCTTCATGGTCAACATTGAATTCCGGTAGACCTATGAATGTCTTGCTTACATATGGTAATGCCTTGTAGTTGATGTGAGCTAGTCTTCTATGCCAAAGTTCACATGGATTCTCAATGGAATGTGGCAAGGCTGCTTCTGAGTGACCCTTTAGCTTACACAAGCCACCTTCTTCTTTTCCAATAACAATTGCTTCTTCCATGTTTTTTCCTTTGGGCCACATGAGAACTTCTCCATCTATGAAGGTAAATCTGAAGCCTTTCTTCTCTAAAGTTGAGATAGAAAGTAAGTTCTTTGTCAAACCTGGTACATATAGTACATCCTTCATCTTCACTGGGGTCCCTGAATCAAGTTTATAATTTGATTCTCCTACTCCTTTGATAGGGTATTGATAATCATCTCTAAGTGTAACTTTCTGGGGAAACTTATTTTCTATGAGGCAAGAGAGAATGTCTCTTTGATATGTCATGTGCTTGGAAGCACCACTGTCTATGAGCCAAGTGTCCTCACCAGGTGACATTGATCCTGAGAGGGAAGAGATTAAGACATAGTCTTCAATCTGTTCTTTTATCATCTGTGCGGGTGGCTCTTCATCTTCAATTGTATGGGCATGGTGTCTCTTATTTCTCTTCTTATATTCTTCTCATCTAGCTGGACAATGTTTAGAAATATGTCCCATCTTGTCACAATGGTAACATTGGTAGGATGAGAAATATTTTTCTCTTCTTTGACCTTTCTTAAACTTCTGGAATCTCCTTGGAGGGTGAGATTCTTTATGAGTTTCTTTCTGGAAGTAAGACCTCTTTATTCCTCCTTTAGTATGAGTAGCTAGGGCTTGATATTCATCTCTTGATAGTAATGCTTCTCGGTTAGCTACTCTTGCTTCTTCTTGAACACATTCTTCCCAAAGACTGTCAAAGTGTAGTTTCTCCTTTCTGGCACAAATTGTTTGGATGAATGCATCCCAAGGTCTTTTGATACCATTAAGGGATATCATTATTATTTCATCTTCATCTATAGTATCATCAATTGCTTCTAGTTGTTTTTTGAATTGTGGTATTCTAGAGAAATATTCATGAATTGTTTCTCCTTTCTACATCCTTGTACTTTTGAGTTGAGTTCTTAGATTCATCTTTCGATTGATGTTCTTTCCTTCATAAAATCTAGTTAGGGAATCAAACATTTATTTCAGAGTCTTCTTTGAGGCTACTTGAGGAATCAAGTGATCTTTAATAGAATTTCCAATGATTATCTTGGCCCTAACTGTGTCCTTTTGGTGTTTTTCTTTATCTGCAACATCGGTAGGTTCTAGTACATCTTCTTTGATGAATATTGCTAGGTTGTTATCTTCAAGAATGAGTGTAATCCTATTCTTCTAGGCATGGAAGTTTTCCACACCTTATAGCTTGTCAACAATCTTAGTGCTTGGAGACATCTTTACCCAGAGCTAAGAAAATGACCAAAAAATTGAAAATGCTCGGAATTTAATTTTAAACTTACCAAGAGGTGCGCTTGGCTAAGGCGAGTATCCTGGTGCAGTTAGATTTCAGAAAATCAAAATTTTTCCCCTTCAAAATTGACCAGTGGAATTCTGGACTGGTACTTCTGGTACTGGTTCTGGTTTCCTAGTTTTCTGGACTTCTGGTTTTCTAGTTTTATGGTACCGGTGAAAAGTAGGGTTTCACTTTCAAGGAGTTCTATCCACTGAAAAAGTGCACTGAAGGTGCCAAAGAGTTCCCTAGGCTAGGACGCACTTCCTTGATGAGTTTTAGGCTGAAATTCCTCTTCAATAAAAAGCCCTAATTTTCTTGTACGGCAACAGTGACGTTTTTCTTTATCCAATGAAATATGCTCTCTTCAGCTTAGCTCTGATACCATGTTAAAGTTTAAGCTATTATTGGGTTTCTTTTCAATTTACTAGATAACCATAGCATAGATAAGATCACTGAGAGAAACATAATCACAAGATACACATCATTATCTTGGGAAACCCTCATGGGGAAGAAAACCCAGCAAAAACTTCCTTAATGTAGATAGCCAATACAATGCCAAGACAATAAACCAAACACTAGAGAATATCCTCTACTGAGCAATGCGCCTCTGTCTCTTCCTTCTTTTGGCAACTGGCAACTGCAGCTTCCTTCAAACTTGCACACTAGATGAGTGAGTTGAGTGAGTGATCAAATGAGGCATTGGCTTCCTTTATTTATACAAACTGGCAGGASCTRGAAAGGTGTCTCTTCACTGGGCAGGGCCGACTTGTCTTATTAGT
This sequence comes from Picea engelmannii, assembly GCA_009831015.1. Classification (NCBI taxonomy): domain Eukaryota; kingdom Viridiplantae; phylum Streptophyta; class Pinopsida; order Pinales; family Pinaceae; genus Picea; species Picea engelmannii. Next base: position 206,691 of record ML779345.1, read on the forward strand.
GGTTAAAACCACTTTAATTCGCCTGGGGGGCGACTTCTCAATTTTCATAATATATTTAGGGTTTGACCAATCCACAAAAGGGGATTTGGTCAATTACAATGCCCGACATGATCAATCCACAAAAGGGGATTGATCTAATGAATAATAACTCAATAATAAATAGAATACTCTTTGCATTTACAATATTTCAACAATATTTGTTCTTTGGTCTAGGAACTACTTCCCATACATCATTCTTTATAATGGATTGGTATTCTTCTGTMATGGCATCCACCCATTCTTTMTTTTGAATGGATTCTTCAAAGAAAGTAGGTTCCTTTTATATGAGATCACACATCAACRCCATATAGATGGAGAATGGCTTAGGGTTCTTGTTTTGTCTCATGGTTCCTTCTGGGGCACCATACTTCTCTACATATTGAAAAAGTTTCCTTGCCCAAGTTGGCTTTMTGTTGAGAGAGATCGTCATCTGGAGAGGTTCTTGAGATTTTATCATATCATGATCTTCTGGAATCTCATCATCGGGGATAACTGTAACTTCCTTCACTAGTTCTGCAACTCTGGGAGCTACGGTTTCTTCTTCATATACTTCTTCAAGATGGCATTTCCTTTATCTTTTGAGTGTTGCATCTTCATCAAAGGTTATATCTCTATTGATCTCAATATGATTGTAACCTGGTATGTAAATTCTGAAGGCCTTAGAGACCTCACAATATCCAAAAAATATTCCCTTCTTTCCCGAAGGATCCAGCTTAGTTCTCCTTTCTTTCGGAATGTGTACAAACACTGGACAACCAACTATTTTGAGATGGCTTAGTTCTGGCTTCTTTCTGATGAACATTTCTTCGGGGGTTTTTAATCCAAGTGCACTATGGGATAATTTTCTTTGGATATAAACTGTTGTTCTTGACGCTTCAGGCCATAAGTGCATTGGAAGATCTTGATCGTGAATCATAGTCTTCATTGCTTCCATGATTGTTTTATTCTTTCTTTCTGCTACACCATTTTGTTGAGGATTATAGGGAGTGGTGAGCTCACTCTTAATCCTGACATCTCTGCAAAAACTTCCAAATTCATTTGAGGTGTACTCTCCTCCATTATCTAACCTAAGTATCTTGATTTTTCTTTCAGAGAGGTTTTCTACCAAGGCTTTTAATTCCTTGAACTTTTTAAGTACTTCATCTTTTGATTTTAAGAAATAAACCCAAGTCTTACCAGAGTAATCATCAATAAATGATACATAGTATACATACCCGCTTAGAGATTTTGATGGCATTGGACCACATACATCTGAGTGGATGAGATCCAAGATTCCTTGTGCTTTACTATCGCTCTTTGGGAAAGGATTCTTTATGTTCTTTCCTTGTGCACGTCCCTTGAATACACCTTCATGATCAACCTTAAATTATGGTAAACATGTAACTACCTTGCTTACATATGGTAAGGCTTTGTAGTTGATGTGATCTAGTCTTCTATGCCAATGTTCATAAGGACTCGCAGTGGACTGAGTCAAGGTTGCATATGAGTGACCTTTTAACTTGTACAGACCACCTTCTTTTGTTCTAATAACAATTGCATATTTTATGGTTTTTCCTTGATTTTCCTTTAGGCCACATAAGAACTTCACCATATATGAATGCAACCCTGAAACCTTTATTATATAGATTTGAGCTAGAAAGTAAGTTCTTTGTCAAACCTGGTACATATATTACATCCTTCATTCTCATCGAAGTCCCTGAATCCAATTTGTAGGTGGATTCTCCCATTCCTTTGATAGGGTACTGATAATCATCTCCGAGTGAAACTTCTTGGGGTAAGTCCTTTTATGTAAGGCTAGAGAGATTTTTTTTTTGACCTGTCATGTGCTTAGAAGCACCGCTAGCTATGAGCCAAGTATCCTCTCCAAGTGTCACAAATCCTGAGAGGGTGGAAAATAAAACATAATCTTCAATCTCTTCTTTAGTCAACTTTTTGGGTGGCTCATCATCTTCAACTACATGGGCATGATGTATTTTGTTATTTCTCTTCTTGTATTCTTCCCTTTTGGCAGGACAGTTCTTAGTAATGTGTCCCATCTTATCACAATGATAACATTGATAAGAGGAGAAATATTTTTCCTTTCTTTGACCCTTATGATATTTCTGGAATCTCTTTGGAGGGTGGGATTCTTTATGGAAGTGGGTGAATCTCTTTGGGGAGTGAGATTATTTATGAAGGTGGGTCTCTTTTTGGAAATGAGACCTTTTCTTTCCTCTTGTAGCATGTTGGCCCTCGACCAAGTTTTGAGGAAACATTGGTCATGTTTGACCATTTCTGGGACTTCATCAGGCTGGTCGAAGATGGAGCGCCCAGGCAAAGCAAAGATCGTGGGATCTCGCCCATTTTTATGGGATTTTTGGGTTGTTAGGGTTTATGTAACGGGTATGGGATGTTGGCCCATGGGTTTACCCATCTTTAGGCCTCATTGTAAATGTATAAATATATATCTAATCCATGTAAGAACTTCTTAGTTGGTTGTGATCGTCTTAGTGCAAAAGAATGTAAGTTGATTTTTTCACAGACGGTGTATGTAAGGCTTTGTGCTATTAAGGAGTTGGCTTTGTGCCTTGACTTGACTTCGAGGAAGGTAGATCTAGTGCATTGTGCGCAAATCACATGTCCAGTGCGAAGTTGAGCTCTGTGGCTTTGTGTGTAGGAGCAGAAGAATGTAGAAATCTTGAAGACTAATAAAGAAGAAGAAGAAGTTGGTGGGCGTAGCCCCACACTAGGGTGAACCACGTATATCCTGTGTTGATGTGCTTTGTCCAATGTTATTCATGTTGTTTATGTATTTATCTTCTTAGTGCATTGATCTTGATGTATGTTAGATAGATGTATGGATGCTTAGTGCTCTATTGATGGTAAATGAATGCTAGATCTGAGTTAATACTATGTGCTAAGTGATGAAAAGTACTTGATCTTAGTTGTTACTACGATGTTCTGTATCTAGGGTTTAATCTGCGATGTGAATGGATTTATGAACTAATGCATGGTATTGGCTAAATACTTTGTTAAGTGTTGTAATCACATATATGTGTCCTAGCTAGTTTGTAGACACCTGAGTCCTACAACCCCCCCCCCTACCTCTACCTCGGGTGAGACTTCATCTGCTTCGCAGGTGTTGCCGAAAGGGCCGGTAGTTAGGGTTTTTTTGGTGCGTTGTTGAAGCTTTGAACCATGGGTCTGCCCCTGTGCCAACAAATGGTTCTGTTGCCGGGACCTGAAACTGTGATTGTTGGGAACTGAAGAAAAGAGAAAGCTCTATGCGTAGATCTGTTATTGTAGTGCGCAATATTCTACTTGACTTGCGAAGCTTTGTGCTAAGAAAGAAACTAGATCTGAAGAAAAGAGGTAAGATCTTAAAGCTTTGAGCTATGTTAAAGGTAAGATAAGCGGAAATATTTTCTTCGAAAGTATGAGTCTAGGTATGTTCGATAGATTTTGTCCTAGTCTGAAAACTAGGGCATAACTAGAAGAATGAGTCGATCTGAATAGATTTGGTAGAGATGGTGAAAGATATGTTATTCCTATGCATATAAAGTATTTTTGGACTAACAAGTGGATGTAGGAACCTAGAAAGTATCGTTGCAGATTGCAGGTCCATCACTGTGACCCCAATGCGCAGTACAGGAAGGGTTGGGGATCATTTAACAGAAAGAGAGGATTGACATTGTGTTATAATTACAGAAGACCAGGACATCTTGCTAAGGAAGGCCCTGGTACATGCCCTATTTGTCTTTGTTGTAAATCTATTGGTCACAGAGTTGAGGATTTCCCTAGAATGATTGCCAAAGCTGAAAATATGAACATGAGACAAGAAAACTATGAAGGAGGTCAAAGGACTGAGGATATGTTAGAAAACCAGAAAGAATAAGAGATTATGTTATTATAGCTGAAAGAAACATTGAATGATCACAGAGGCATCAGTTTACCATAGATCTTCAAAGAGAAGCAGCGCATAGAAACAAGAATAGGAGACTTCGACATAGACTGTGTCTTGGATGAGGACACACAGGTGAATATTATGCCAGAAATCACTTGGGAATTTTTGGGAAATCCTGCTATAATACCTTCATTGGGAAAGATGGGTTTGTTTAAAGGAAAGATGATAACCCTATGTGGAATAGTTACTAATGTACCTACGATTGTCCATGGAACATTGATCGAAGAATAATTTGAATTCATTAAGTTTGTTGAGAACAACACTCCTTTTGCACTTTTTTTAGGAAAGACCTGGATTGAGAAAGAACAAATCCGAAGGAAAGCAGAGGAGGAAGCCACAGAACAAAGAAAAGAAATAATTAAGGGACTTCATGAGTAGAAAAATAAAGCGACTAATAGAAGAACAAGCGAATAAGTCGAAGAAACATAGGGCCAAAGAACTTGCTATTGAAGCTGGAAGAACACAAGAAAGTTTAAAGAACTTGTCCATATAGGAAAGAAGTGCATTCACCCTGAAAATAGTAAGAGAAGAGGTATTACCCTTGAAACCTTTGGAAGACCCTCAGCAGTTTGAAGTTACTACACTAAAGGAAGAAAAGAATAAGAATGGAAAGACAAATCCAGAGACTCAAATTATAGGAAAGAAGGCCAGAAAGCTCCGTAAGAAGAAAGAAAAATTAGAAAAACTATGGGAAGTCCCAGAAAAGACTTCGCAGAAGGCAGGCTTGCAGAACTTGAACCTCGTTAGAATAGCAGAACCACACAGAATGGGACTTCGCCATGACAAAGCTATATGACCGTTAGAGGTGTCTCGACCCTTAGAACAATGTCGTAGAACAGCTAGAAATGCAGTTAAGATCGTCGTTGGACCGTTGAGGCCACGCCATAACGGATGGATGTGCATTGATGGACGTATTCATACCCGTTGAAGGAATCTGTTACGACGTTTCTTCTTTAACTCGTCGGATGTTGCGTCGGGACCACTTTTTCCAAACTGAGATATCCATGCTAACAGAGAACCGATTGCATACTGCGTTGTGTTGTCTAGACCTCGCCATTTATTTGATTACCTTTCTTATTTGTTCACCTACCCAATTTATTTTATTACAAGTGTGAATTTCAGGCGAACATAGTGCAGTACAGAAGTCGGTGGAGGAAATTCTCGTGGATCTCATGACTGAGAAAGTCATGTCTGTAGGAATACACGCATCGTTGACTAGAAGATTGCAAGCATCCCCATCGATTGGACGGTGTTCTGATCGCGCTACTGAGAAATTAATCAAGCACCGCGATGATATGGCTAACGTGAAGCAGATCCCGTCGGTCTTGCCAGACTACATCCTGCCTTTGATTGGCATGGTGAACCGTGACAGTGTCCCGCATGAATTTGAGTACATGCTCATCACTGTGTACCTCCCGAAGGGGATACGCACAGTTGGACCATAGTTGGGACTGATCCTAGCTCTCAAGATCAACGACTTTAACCTTGGAGACCAAAAGAACTATGTGATGCTCGCACTGCATAGGTCAGAAGATCCTGAGCTAAGGAGATTGGAATCACAGCTACAGGAGGCAAAGTAGCAGGCATACACCGTACAAGCACAAATGAAACTGCTAAACGCAGTTGAGAATATGAAGAGGTCACAGGAGCAGTGCGCAGTCTAGCATCAGGTTACTTCCATCCAAAGAAAGGTTATGGAAGTGACATAGAGACTCCAACTAGTGCAGGACAAAGCCTGTACGATTTTCAAAGAGATCAAGGGACAAGGCTCACAGTTGGAACAAATGGTCATGACAGTGGAACAATGCATGGAAGGGCATGTCACCAAGAAAGTACTTCAGGAGTTCACTGAGAAGGAGGCTCTAGTGAAGCAACAAGTCGAGGCATCTCGAGCTAAGCTCGAGGCCTTCAAAGCAGAGTTGACCAGATTGGAGTGACTTGGGATGAGTCACAGGTGAGTGTTGGGGGCCCGTTGGCCCTCGACCAAGTTTTGAGGAAACGTTGGTCATGTTTAACCATTTTTTGGAATTCGACAGGCTGGTTGAAGACAGAGCACCCAAGCGAAGCGGAGATCGCGGGATCTCGCCCATTTTTATGGGATTTTTGGGTTGTTAGGGTTTATGTAACGGGTATGGGATGTCGACCCATGGTTTTACCCATTTTTATGCCTCATTTTAAATGTATAAATAGATAGCTAAGCGATGTAAGAACTGCTTAGTTGGTTGTGATCGGCTTAGTGCAAAAGAATGTAAGTTGCTTTGTGCATAGACGGTGTATGTAAGGCTTTGTGCTATCAAGGAGTTGGCTTTGTGCCTTGACCTGACTTCGAGGAAGGTGAATCTAGTGCGTTGTGCGCAGATCACCTGTCCAGTGTGAAGCTGAGCTCTGTTGATTTGTGTGCAGAAGTAGAAGAATGTAGAAATCTTGAAAACTAATAAAGAAGAAGAAGAAGTTGGTGGACGTAGCCCCACACTAGGGTGAACCACACATATCTTGTGTTGATGTGATTTGTGTAACGTTATTCATGTTGTTTATGTGTTTATCTGCTTAGTGCATTGATATTGATGTATGTTAGATAGATGTATGGATGCTTAGTGCTCTATTGATGGTAAATGAATGTTAGATCTAAGTTAATACTATGTTCTAAGTGATGAAATGTACTTGATCTTAGTTGTTACTGTGTTGTTCTGTATCTAGGG
>ML779345.1:215181-243886 GCA_009831015.1 Picea engelmannii
TGAAGAAATGCGTAGGGACATAAATGATTTACAAAAGAAGATAGTAACAAAATATGAACTACAAGAGATGATGGATTCAATGGAAGCTAAGTTGGATACTAAGATGGATGGTTTAAAAGGGGAGATCATGGAAGTATTGAAAACTTTTGTAACAGAGAAGACACCTGAAAGTGAAAATGAATCCCATGAAATTCATGATGAGGACACAAGGAAGGTGAATCAAGAATGGAGAAACTCCAACTTTGGTTTGAAGACCAACCACGTTCCTAAGATTGATATGAAGAAGTTTGATGGAAAGGACCCAATCACATGGATACTTTAGATGCAGCAATTCTTCCATCAGTCAAGCTCTAATACCATGTTAAGTTTAATGTTATTATTAGGTTATTTTCAATATACTAGAGCATTCAATGCATTTCCAAAACAACAGCATAAAGAGGATCACTGAAAGAAACACAATCACAAGGTACACAACATTTTATCTTGTGAAACCCTCATGGGGGAGAAAACCCAACAAAACGTCCTCAATAATAGATTACCAATACAATGCCAAGACTAAGACAAAACCACCAAGAATAAACTAAGACTGAGCATGCGCCTCTCTTCTCCTTCTTGCAACTACAGCTTCCTTCAAAATATATGCACTAGAAGTATGAGTGAGTGAATGAACAAGTGAGGTTCCATCCTCACTTATAAATACTAGTTGAGGAGGTGCTAGGGTTATGTCTCTTCACTTAGTAGGGTCGACTTCTTCCAAGAGTGGTTAAAACCACTTTATAAACCCTAGGAGACGACTTTACAAATACCACCATATAAATATGGTTTGACTAATCCACAATAGGGGATTTGGTCTTATATAAGACCCAACATGATCAATCCACAAAATGGAATTTGATCTATAATATAATAACTCAAATATAATTAGAATATTCTTCGAAGTTACAATATTTCAACAGTATTTTCAGTCAATAATTTTCAATGTAAAATTGTTCAGTGATAGTAGCTAGGGTTTTACTATTAGTTCACTAGGAATCAATTTTCATATCTGAAAATTGGTCACATAGAGTTGCATGTGAAAATTTATAGATACCCACTCAAAATAGTTCATAGGAAAAATAATGTGAACATTAATTAATTTTTCAATTTCCTTTTTGATGGTTGCTTCTAAGGCGAGATTGATAGGTTTTTGTCTTTGCCTAACTAGTTTTGCTTCTTCCTTAATAGGAATAGCATGTCAAATAACATTAGGATCAAAACCAGAAAGATCCTCATATGATCAAGCAAAAACATCTTTTAATTCACGGAATAACTCCATGAATTTTTGTTTTTTTTTCTTTTTTACATTGGGCTCCAATTTTCAAAGTCTTTAGGTTATCATGAGTCCCAATATTCAGTGAAATAGCATCACCAAAAAAAATTTTGACTCCTCTTCTTTGTCTTTCTTATTCCCAACATCACTAGACGAGAATGAGCTCTCTAGAGGAGTCATTCCTTTAGTAAATTTATTGTCTTCCAAAGACATAATTTCCTTTTGTTTGATAGGCTCGTTCTACAATAAAGCACAAATACTTTCGTCGTCAAGAAAAAGTTGCCATGATTCTACATTATTTATAAAATGTGGATGAGATAAGGACATTAATGTAAAATTATGCCTCTAAGGTGGCAATTTTCTTATAGGACTAGTTGAAAAAACAACAAGCCTATCAGTCATTGAATTCAGGTCTCTCATGATGTATGTGATGTTAAAAGATAAAAAAATTGATATAAGATACCAAATTGCCTATGTATATATTTTAAGCAACTTGTTTGAGGGGGTATAAATTCTTCTAACCATATTTACAATAAGCTCTAAATCCCCAAACACGATAAGATGATAGAAGCCAAGATTAAAATAACTTTCAATACCTAAGATCGAGGCTTCAATCTATGTAATATTATTGGTGCAAATAAATTCTAATCTATAAGAAAAATTGTGAATCTTTCCTACGGAAGAGTACAATAATATACATGTACCATTACCCTCACTTGAACATGCACCATCAAAGTGCATGTGCCACATTCTGTCTTCAGACTTTGAAGAGACTAAAACAGAATCACCATCTTCTTCGAGAAAAATAGAATATACATCTAGGTCTTCCTCAATATAATTTACATGAGGTTGTGGAAGACTCTCAATATATGGCGAGATTCATCCTTCCTCAAGAAAAGTGATTTTTTTTCCCATTATTAGGGAGGGACATGTTTGATCCATCTAAATAAATGTACCCACCAATCAATGTCTGCCAATCTCTTCCTAAAATAATAGAATATTTATTGACGGGCATGTCTATTACTTGAATATTGCAGGTGGTTCTTATTTTTGGATGAGAACACAAGACTAATGTTACATCTTTGATTTCACCAATTGTAACTTGATGTTGACTATTACAATACAACATGCTCTTTTAATTTTCGTTTGTACATGAAAGACCCAATTCCTCCATGATTATTTTTGACATAACATTAGGACCTGACCCGCCATCAATTAGGCAACAATGGGAAATTTTGTCCATTGAATTTACCGATAGATAGAAGGGAGAATTTTTAACATAACTCATAGGGTTATATACACCTAATTTATTCATGTGCATTCCTTCTTCACTTGTATCTTCAGATAAACTAGAAATTGTGGAAGTTTTACCTTCCATAAATTATTTTAGATGCCTTTGTTGCTTTGGGACGGTGACCATATCCAGTAAAGATGCATCTGTTTTTATAGTAGCTAGATGTTTTAGAATATTGTACTTATAAAAAAGGAGAAGAGGTAGAGACCTCTTGACTTTGTGCACCCTTAGTAACCTGAGGGTTTGTTTGTTGAGAGGATGAGCTTGGGGAAAAAGTAGTCTTAGGAGGACCACCCTTCCCTTTGTTTGTATAGGATTTATTTCTTGTATCAACCATCATAACAATCTCTTATAGAGCCCAATCTATGGAAACAATAGTTGTATCAACATTTTTTCCAAAGATTCACTCTCTTGCACTCTTTTTGACCTCACAAGTACTCTCATCATGGTTATCTTCCCAAAAATTTCACCAAGCTCTTGAAACAATATGCTTTGGAGGATAATTATTAGGCTGGTAATTATTTGGTTGATTCCTAAAAKTTGCTTGTGCGGAAGTTTCAATTGGGGAARATKTAGAATTCACCCATTTTCTCTCAAAATCAATCATCTGATTGATCATATCCTGTACCAATTGTAAGACAGTTCACATGTCATTTTTTTCACACAGTCTTCACTTGGAAGACCTGTTCTAGCCAATTGTTCCTCAAATTCCAAGCAGGTTTGTAATGTGGATCCTAGACTATCAACATTTTTTTCTTCAAGCATATGTCTATAAGCAACAGGTAAAGTATTATAGTAGTGCATCAAAGTGGCATGATTATGAGGTCTGATCATTTCCAGGATTTGATTATACAACTTAGTTAAATGTAGATTGAAATATTTTATAGTTTCACCCTTATTATAAACAAGATTATTATAATATTTTAGTTTATCTGTTGGACTTTGAGGTTGTCCATATGTAGATTTAAACCAATAAGACAATTCATCCCAAGTAGAGAAAATCTTGGGTAGTAATTCAAAGAAGTCAGACATAGCTTTCCCCTCCAATGAGTTAACAAAGAGATGCATACAAGTGTCATTCTCATTTTCCCAAATGTTATGACAGAAATTAGAAAAGGCAATGAGATGCTCATTAATTGATATAGTGCCATTTCCAGAAAGCTTAAGAAAATAGTCTTTAAACTTAGGTAAATGAGTTGTGGTTGGATCCAAATCAAGAGGAGAAGATACATGCCATGGAGTGGTATTTAAATCTTCTTCAAATTTGAATAAATTCAATTGTTTAGTGACTTTGGTTGGATTAGTAGTTGATACAACATGATTATAATGGTTGTATATACTTCCTATTAAAGAATATGTGGAAGCTTTTGAAGAGGTAGAAACACTAGTACTACCAGAACCACCATCGGACGAAGTCAATGTGGGTTGCCTGGGAGGAAAGGAGACTGAAATACTTGTTATTTCTGAAGAAGAATCTGAAAAAATATCTTCTAAGTTTAGGTTGAAGATTCTCTAAAATTTCTTTCTTTCTTCATATTTCTAGGAGAGGATCAAATTCAGGTGATTGAATTCTTAAACGTATTGAAAGATGAGAAATAGTGGACATAATACAATAAATCACTAAGGAGGCCTATTCTGAGCTTGCCTCTGAAGGGCTTCTCTTTGATCCTAAATTTCAATGTCTCTAGCAATAGTTTCCCAAGAACACTCTAGTTCTTCCTGGGTATGAGAAGTTTCAAGAATAAAATAAAAAAGACAAGATGTAGTGCTTCTTTGATTAGGAAACCTTAGGTTAGGTTGTTGTTAGGTAGAAAAATTCATTTCATAATACAAATCAGAATATACAAAAGAAAAAAACTAGAGAGTAAAAGATTGTCCCCGGTATGGTTGCCAAATAAATGTTGATGCGAGCAATGGAAAGTCCTCACTCAAGCATTTTTTAATCTCGGTGGGGTAAGGTGGGATAGGTGGGAATGTTACCCTGATTTTATAGCCTATGCAAAATTATCAATCAACCCTCAAGAAATATGTTCTTGGGCCTAATGTTATTATCAAGTTGTGTGTTTTTGCTAAAAAAAAAGTAAAAAATGTTTATGTGCGAATGTTAATAAAAGTAAAATGAAAAAAATATAGAATACATACAATCTTCAAACCATTAACACAAGTCTCATTTGAGAATAAACCATATTTTTATTAATGGTGACTTTTCTGAGTTACAACAAAATGTCTTTTTTCAAACCCCTACGAGGGTAAGCACCAAAATCAGACCTAGAAGTCTAGGATGAAATTTAGCAATCATACAAAGACAACTTGTGTCTGAAAGAAAATGACCAAGAGTGAAATGTCCCAGATCAACCAAGCCACAAGTTCATCATGTCTTGACTCTGCGAAATAATCTTAATCAAAACTGAAAATTAATTCGAGAATTCTAATAAAACTACATAAACTACTAAGAGAAATGAATGACCTTTTGAAGCATGTCAAATATCAACGCTTATTGGTACTTTCTTCTTTGCCACCTTTAGAATGATCAGGTTGTCAACGAGAGGATTTAGCTCTTAAAGAACTCAGAAAATGAAAGTATGAAATTCAGAAATCTCAATATGAAACAAGAGAAAACCTTATCAGAAGTGTTTCTCTCTAATTATTCGTCATCTCTTCCTTGTCCTTCTTTTCTTCTTTTTATTCTCTAAAAAGTAGTTCTTCAAGTAGTTGAACTACATTTAGTTATTGAAGTTAAATAACTTTAGTTAATAAATAGGACAAGTAACTTTATGATAAGGATAATTAATAAATAATATAATAACTAAATAGGTGGGGTCTCTCTCTATCTTACCCTTTAATTCAATAATCAATTTTAGTTTTTCCTTGTCTCTCCATAACATAAGCATCAAATATAGAAAACATTGGCATCATATAGCATACCATAAACATGCATTCAAAACACCATGGCATATATCACTTGTATCTCCCATAAATAAACATGATATTTTAAGTTTCAAAAATAAATAACATGGTTAAGCCATCTATCCAAAATAGTGTCATAGTTAAATGTCATAATAAACAAAATCAAAATAGCCAAGGGAAATAATTTTTGCAAAACTCTTCCCTTTCCCTGATGAAGTCCTCATACTAAGACTTGTTTTCTTCCAGTTGGGCTACCTCTGGATGCATGTTATTTAAACTTTTCTTACCATTCTTGTTGATTTTATCTTGGAGTGAGCAGAGGAAGAGGACTTGGCCATGTTGGTATAAGTAATTAGTAGTTTGCCTTTGTCAACTTGAGAGCCATGAGGAGTAGTTTTGTGATATTTTAGGGGAGGAGGAGGAATAGATGTGTTTGTAGCAACAGTATGGACTGGTGGTGTTGGATGAACCAGATGAGAAGGAAAAGATGCATTAGTGGAAACAATATGAACTGGAGGAGGAGGGGGGTCATTGATTGGCACCAGAAGAAGGATTAGCATGTATATTACCCCATCCATTATTATGAGGTTGTACAGGGGATTCAGGAACATTGACGATACCAGGGTGAGATTGCAAGATAACATTAGGAGATACTTGTGGCTGAGGAAAGGCATGTTGTCCACCAAGATTTAAGTGCCCATTTTGGATCAACTGTTGAAATTCATCAAAGTCAACATCAAAGTGAATAGAGAACCTCAATTTCTTATGCCCCCCAGGTTTCCAAAATGTGATAGGCAATTTGCATATTCTTCCTTTGTTTCCCCCTTTGTTGCTACCCCTGCTAAAGAAGATCATCTATTTTCATCATAGTCAAGTTAGTACATGCATAAGACATAATAAGATAAAACATCTAATACAATTTTTCATTGTAATTAAATTGGATCTTTCATAACACAACCATGCAACACAAACGGGAGGTGAAAGGAAAAAGTGAAAACAGGGACAACAATACAACTTTTTCAACATCCATCCATAAGATTTGTCATCTACACACCACCATTTCTTCAAGATATGCATATAGAAAATTACAAGAAGATTATCCAACACCTCAACTTTAAACAACGTCATCACGATTAAAATCAACCAAAATATTCCCAAATCCTTTCACATTATTTAATTTTGTCTCTTTTATCATGTTGATTACATTAAGTTGTATCTTTTCTTACGCATATTATTTAATTATATAGACATGACATATATGGAAAAAAGGAATTTAATGAAAGGGATTTGGGAAAATGACTTATGTAAAGTGAAACTTATTAGGGAAAATATATCTATATAATAATATTTTCAAAAACATATGACTTCCTTTATTCAATTTCACAATATTCATGCATAGAAATCATTTCCTTTTAAAAATATGAACCATAGAAGTGTATAAAACGAAAGATTGTTCAATACCTCATCTCTTTCAACCATAATTGTATGTTGCAAACAAACAACCCACGCAACATTATTTATCATTCAGATTTGTCCTTGTTTCATCGGGTTAACAACATACTACGATTATATATCCTCCATATTTCCAATTTATTTAATTATATAGGCAAAGGAAAAAATGAAAAATGGAATTTTAGTGAGTGAGGATAAGGAAAAACTAACTTGTGAAAAATGGTATCTATGAATGGGAAATGAAGCCAATATAATCATCCAAATAAATAAGTTAATTGCTTTTCTTATAACATCCAAAATAAACATCATTTAAAACAAACATCTCATACTGGTTGAACGCAAGTATGTTATATCTTCAAAATGAAATGTTCTTGCTCCTTTAACTATGATCAGAGAATCAATGGATCTCAAGTATGCAATGATCATTGCATATCTTGAATCCATTATTTTAAATCAAAGTGATGTCATAGAAAACTGCTCAAAATATAGTAATATAGGACGTGGGCTTTAGTGTGGTTATTTCACACTCCAACCATTTTCGAACTATGTTCTTAACCTAATCAAAAGAAAGTCATTTTTCAAAGAAAATTGTTTATAAAGACACCATTGCAGCCACTCATATTGGTTCTAAATTATATGCATGTGAGACTTTGACCTGTAGAATGTTTGTCTCAAATGGATTACCTTTCATTTCTTTTATGAAAGAGTCTCATGCTAAGTATCATACCAACACGCATGTAACATTTTGACATGATCATTGTGTTGAAGGAAGGGAAGACTATAACACAAATAACCCAAGTTCGAGACTATGGGAGCAATTTCAAAGATAGGGTATAACTTATTATCATGTTGATTCTAAACCAACAGATTTGGGATTCACACGGTGCATTAATCCAAAATGAAGGAGTGAACTGAAAGTGTAAGTGTCCTCTAAAGGACTGTAATTCCATTACCATAATCTAGTTCAATTTTAAACTTATCAAAGCATACAACCAACTTAAATGGCTCTCATTTGAGAACATAATGAGAAAGGTGGCTCGAACTATAACCCCAACATAGATATGAATCCAGATAAATCCAATGTTGACACAAGACAGGTTCAAACATTATGTTGAGTTTGACCTAGCATTCAAAAACCAAAGTATCGTTGAAACCAATTTAAAGAGCACAACACTTCGACCTGGGTTCGAAACCCATCATTTCCCTTCATAATGTAAACATGAAGGGCAAGTTTGAATCAAGAATTTGAACTTTTAAACTCGCTAATTACAACCACAACCAAGACCCAATTTAAATTACTCAACAGAAACCATTTAAAATGTAGAGTGAGTCTATAATGAGTTTAAATACTTTTAGGAAGACGAACTCATAATCTGCATTCACAAAATCAAACTGGGTTATGCCCAAAATTTCCAGAGGACCATAAAATATGATAAAATTTGAGGTCACATATTCCTTCAATGCATGCAAAATAGAAGCAGCAAGAAACCTCATTTTGTTTTAAACACTGATATGGAAAGTGATAAAGTGAAAGTTGCATGAGAAAACACATATTCAAACATTGATGAACAATCATTTTTCCTTGTTTTTTGCTTCAAGCAACAACAAAGCAGGGGAAAATTAAACATTCATGCATACAATCATGCTAGCCAAATCCATATCTAACCATTCATAAAGAAAAATTCATTGTAGAAGATGTAAAACAAATGATTGGCTCATAACTTGTACAATGACGCTTTTAAACCAGAGTTGAGGAGCAAACTAGTTATGGAAACCACCAGGAGCAAGGGACTCAGCAAGTGGAGCTCAAAGCTTCTTTTATCAACCTCCAACAAAGAAAATGACCCAAAACCAAGGCAGAAAGGGAGAGATAGTACGCGGGATTGTGGAGTAAATGCCCACATCCCGACGCCTTTAATGCATGGCCAACTCAATCACATCGCCAATCAATTAAACCAACTCATCACATGCCAACTCATCGATCATAAAACCCTTCAATTCATGTGAGATCCTATCAAGGCGTGCCATATATACAAAATTAAACTCACATACCATCAAAATGATATTGTTATAAACTATATACCACATGTGATATCAATCAATTTTGTTGGAGTTATATTATATGCATAATAACCATTGAATGTCAACAATGACTCGTGGGTTGGTTGCATATGTTAACTACAACCCAAGTCACAAGTTGTGCATCATAGTATAACCATACTTTAATAGAAATGAACATCACTTCACATAGGTGTCACTTCAATAGGATGCCTTACTCATAGAACCAAAATTTTCAAAAACTTGACTTAATGTGCCATTCTTCATAACTATGACATATGCTCATGTATCAATTTATATTATTGTTAAACCATGTTTAATTCATAAGTCATAACCCCCTTTTCAAAATATTATATAATTACATGCTCAAGCTATTGAGTATTTGAAACTTAAATTAATACTTTTGCAAAGTATCAAATTATGTAGCTCTAACTTGAACATGTTTGTTGACAAAGCACTTATTTAATTTTCCATGGAACTCGACAACAGGTTTGTATTTAGTATGCATTTGTCATGCACCAATTTTTGAAATTGAAGACTAACCTTGTATATGGTTTCAACATGTATGAAATATCTTTAAGAGACAATCAAAACCGCTTTAGTGGTAGCACTTTTTCATTTTTCTCATGCAAAACAAATCATCAAGCATCATAAAAGAAACCTCAAACCATTCATCATAATATAACATTGTCGAGTGACACATCATTTCAAACAGAATCTTATGCTCGGGAAAATCTTGAAAGCCAACACTTTTGTATTTTCTCCTTGAGGACCCCACCTATTAGCTATATAATAATAATATTCATAGGCTTCACAATACTTTGTGAGCTTTCATAATAGGTGATGATATTTTGAGTCACATCTGGCAACTTCATAGGGAAGTCTACTTATAGTAGGCTAGAACTCAGAAATTTCTAGTTTTATTTTGAAACTAGAAATCAAGCTTTGTTGGTAATTTCTTCTTCTCATCATAATAATAAAAAAATTAAAAGAATTATGATATGCTCTTGAAATGATTCACTCATGAAAAAAATCATGGGAAAGAAGAAGAGGGAAACAATTTAAACCACTAAGTTTAAACAAGACATTTTATAGGTTGCGGACTCAAGAGTCGTTCATTTAGCTCCATTGTTTGTTTTAGAACAAATTAATTAAAAAAATTCAAATAAATGATCAGACCGACAACTTCGATTGATCAAGTTTTGTCTCAAAACTCAAAATCAAAACAAACAAACAAAAAAATTAATTGTAAAAAGAAAATAAAGTTAGAAAATTGTACTAGTAGAAAATCATACGGGAAACACTAGTAGTAAAGAAAGTCAATCAGGTTTGACATAGTGTTTCAAATGCGAACCATTAGTCATATAAGAACAAAATCACCCATCCATGTCTTTCAAAAAATAATAATTGTTAACAACAACATAGGCGATTATATAAGGACCTAACCAAAGCTTATGAAACTTTGTGTGCTTACCTTTGTCAGCATAAGAAGAATCCCAAAGTAACACTTTTTCATCAACTGCAAAAGTAGATGATTTTGCTCCTTTGTCAAAACACCTTTTGATAGATTGTTGCCTCTTCTTGATATTTTCGAGAGCATAGCTCCTTTTTTATTCAAGAGCCAGCAAGGCATTAATTCTATGAGGGATGTATGGAGTGTTTGAATACTGAGAAAGGGGATGAATCAATATTATGCAATATTTTACCACTTTTAATCAGAAAATGCAATCATTAACTTTATCAGTAGTATATCATGAGAAATATCAATCAACAGAGCATAAAAAATAACCAAAGATGCACAGTACACCATAATTTATGTGGAAAACCAAATGGGAGAAAACCATAGAACGTTTTCTTATATATCAAAGATTACATTCATAGGAAGCACTAACTTCCAAATTCTCCAGCACTAATTGGAATGAGGCACAAACCTGAAGGAAGAAACCAACTCCCTGAGTTCTCTGGCACCAACTGAAAGGAGACTATGACCCCCTGATTTATAGGCACCAATATAAAGGAGGCTCCAACTCCCAAAGTTCTCCAGCACCAACCGGAAAGAGGCTACAACCCCCTTTCCTTGCCTCATCCTTTCGCCTTGAAATATAAGTGTAGACTCATTGTCACTACCACTGATCAACCTGTAACTGGCACTGTCACTAATACATCAGCCTGTCACTCTCACTCTCACTCTCACTCTCACTATCACTGTCACTGTCACATCAACCTATAACCGATGATCAACCGATCATCCAACCTATCACTGTCTTTGTCACTAATCAACCAACCATAGCCAAATTCACTCACATGGATACCAAAACCATCACCATACCATGTACATCAACATGTACCATACCATGCATCAACCATGTCACATAACAAGTACTAGAACTTGTACCATATCATATGCCAAGTATCTAAGATGTGCCAATGTCTCAATTGTTGATTAATTGGGTTGGTTGTTGTAACACCCCAGGTTTTGAACCTCCATTTTAAATAATGTATTGTTACAATGATGAGAGGCCAGGGTACCCAAACAATTATTAAAAGGCCAGTGTGCCCAAGACATGTAATGTTTTTATCATTATTAATAATAAATACATGGTTGGTTGCTAGACGGATAAGGACTAGAGTTATAGGGGGTTATGATTCCACAAGAGAGGGGGGTTGAGGGGCTAAGTGTTATTCCTATGTTAATTACCCTTTTTGCCTAAGTGAGGGGATCGGTTACGTGAACTTCTTAGGGAAGGCCAGAAGGTTCTTGATTCCCCACGAAGTTACTTAAACCCACCTCTGGTCTGATGGGGGGGTTCAACTGATGGCTTGTTCGCCGATTTTCTTGTACGTCATTCATTTCCCCCACGCACTTCCATGTACTCACTCACCCATTCACCGATCCATCCTCACATGCGTCTTGGCTAGGGAAAGGGAATCGAACTGTTGAATATTAGCCAAGGGATAGTTGGTTGTAATGGTCATTGGTGAAATCCAGTCGTGACCTGGGGCCTACATGTCTGAGATGCGTTGGCTTGTGCCCTATTTTTCTCACAACTGCGAGTCCTGAGAGTTCCATCATTGAGATTCTAGACCAGTTGTGTTGGAGGCCCTGGAAAATAAGGAGAAGGATTGCCTGAGGGACTGCAAGTCAGAGAAGGGTGGAGGTTCGTTCTCTTGGGGCGGTACAGGTTGGGTAGAAGAGAGTTGGGTACTTGGATTGTTGTGGGTACTGGGAAACCTGTGATAGCTTGAGAGTTGACTCAATTGGGAACCCAAGTACACTCTGGAACCGTCCTTGTGGATTCATAGCCCTGGCTCAGGGGTGACACTGTTGTTGAGATTTGGAGCAGTGGTGTCTACGGTTGGGTGGAATGTCCTTGGTCTACATCTAGTTGGTGTCGCCTTTTTATAAAGATAAGTTCTCTCTGTTGTGATATTATTATCTCTGTATGAATGTATTTCGCTGTGTATTTTAATTATCGTTTAACTAAATCTTATATTATGCATGCTTGTTGGATATTGTTGTGCATGTCACTAAATCTTGTATATTATCCATTCTTATTAATTAAAGAAGGCATCGGTAAGAGTACGAATTTCAAGGGTGGGCTTGAAGGTAGCATGCCCCAACTTGTGGGTGGTTGGGGATGTTACAGTTTGGTATCAGAGCTTCTGGTTGAAACACCGGGTCAGTATGGGTCGGGTCTGTTGGTCAGAGTCTCGTGGTTACAGATCAAATTTTGACTGTGAAGTTGAAAAGCTCAAGAGGAATGGCATTATAGAATCTACGTAGGAGTTAGATCATTAGAGATCAGTTGTAAAGGGTTCGAAGGATCGTGACCATCCCCCTTCAAATTCGGGAGCGATCGCCACGTAGGATCAGGAGAGATCTGGGATCATTGGATCGAAGGATAGGTGAACAGGGGTCATCTGATGTAAAGGAAGCAAGGGTTCAGGTCACAACCATCGGATCCCATGGGAGAGAGAGATCAACGGACAGGAGGCATTGTGGGGAACCAAGTTGCACGGGAGATAATTTCCCAAGGCGGTCCCACAATCCAAACCACGGTTTCACCAAGGGATTACGTGTCACCATCAGGAAAATTGCAGGGCAAAAAGCAGGTTACTCCAAACCGTTGATGTGTGCCCCCGCAAATTGAAAGGCTTGTAGTGATGTGACATCTTAGTACTCAAGAGACGAACCTCTGAAGAGCAGAAGTAGTCGGGGACTGTCGATCTATAGGAGGACACACGTAAATTGATTGTGTGCTCCGGGTGAAAGCACTTTGGGAAAATGTGAGCAAGGAGAAGTTGAGAATTGATATTTCCATACCCCAAAGATCCGAAGTGAATTGCAGCCGTTCGATCCAGGAGGACACGCTGTAGAAATCCGCGCACTTCGGGGAAAAGCGAAGGTTGAGAGTTGAGTTTTCTGAAGGATGAAGACCTGAAGAAATTGTACACTACGCAGTTAATCCTGAAAATGATATCTGAAATCGTAGTCGTCGATCCATGGGAAACACGCGTCAGTAGATCGCGAGCTTCGGATAAAAAAATTCAGAAAAAAGTTGAAGTTTTAGTTTTCCGAAGTCTGAAGACCCGAAAGGATATCATCCATTGATCTATAGAGAGCCACGCATCACTGTATCCAGAGCTTCAAATAAAATCTAGTGAGGCCAGATAAGTTTTGAAGTTTGAGATTTCCGAAGTCTGAAGACCCGAAGTAAGCCTCAATCGTCAGATTTAGGAGGGCACGTGGTGCAGATCCATGGACTCCGAGTGAAGACCCGAAGTGAATCTTAGTCGTCTAATCCAGGAGGACACATGGAAATAGATTGGTCAGTTCAGGAATGTGGAGTTCAGGAGAATTGGAAGTGTGCTAGTATGGAAACTCCTGAAATCCCAAAGCCCGAAGAGTTGAAGTGATGGGAAACGATGGCATCACCTAGAGGTGATGTGGATCCTGGAATTCCCGAAGTTACGTGGCTTGCGGACGTAACCTGGGATGACGTGGAAACATGGGATGTGTGCCACATGTCAGTAATATTTGAGCATTTGGAGTATTTAAAAGTCAGTTAGAATGTAACACGTGTCACCCGCCTGATTGGGCCACGTGTCCGCTTCTAGTATTTCACCACGTGGCGACATATCGTGCAATCCGGAGACTGGGCACTCTGGAGGGGAAAGATGTGACAGGTTGTGTTGGGTCAAAAACTCCCGAAGGTCGGAGTACATATCGACCGTTGATTCCAGAAGACACACATCGAAGGGTCGTTGACTTCGGGTAAAAGCACTCCGAGAGAACGTGCAGGAGGAAAGTTTGAAACTTCTGAAGCCCGAAGAGCCAAAGCAATTCACAGCCACTGATCTGTGGGAGGACACCCGTCGGCAGATCATGAACTCCAGGTAAAAGCATTATGGGTGAAGGCAAGCGAGGAAAGTTGAGACCCCTGAAGCGCGGAGTCTCAAAGTGGATCTTGATCGTTGATCATGAAAGAGGACGAGGACCGTTGATCCGGTCCTGGCTGAAAGTTCTGAAGTTCCGAAGCTCTGGACAAGCGCTTTTTAGCTAAGCGTAGGGTCATGGTCGTGGTCATATGCAGATTAAGAGCTGAGGGAAGGAAGGCTAAGGGTTGAATTGGTTGTCTTCGAGACAGAAAAGTGCTAAGGAAGGATTTAGCCGCAGTTTCTAGTCGTGGTCAACTGGGAAGGTAGATTGAAGGAAGCACCTGCGCAGGATGAAATTCTGTGTCAGCCAAGGATAATAGGACACTATTATTTTCGGATGATGGGATATGATCTCCATGAACAAAAAAAAAAAAAAAGAGACCTATAGCATGGTTTGGCAATTTTGTCTATCGTATGCATAATTCTAACAAAATGGTCGCTTGCACATTTTACAGAATTAAGGGGTTTAAACACATCAACTTAGGATGCGTATTGAGGAAATGGAATAAGGTGAGGGTGCCTCCAGTCATGATAAGGAGGTCGAGGGCCAGAATACTAGAGTTGGTAATGCAGAGACAGAGCCCAATGGATGCAAGGGAAAAGGAGAGCAAGAAACGTTAATACAAACGGTAACAAGCCTGAAGATGGAAGTGCAAAGCTACAAAGCAGACAACGAGAGACTGATAAGAGAGAAAAGTCAGATAAATGGTCAAGTGTTGCAGATCTTAAATCAGTTGCAGAGACAAATGAAGAAGGGATCAAACTCAAGACAAGAGGAAGAAGGCAGGTGCCATGAAAGAAGGGATGATCATGGAAGAGTTGGTTATTGCAGAAGTGCTAGCAGAGCTCATGAAAACCACTCACCTCCTTACTCAGAAAGAAATTTTTATGCAGCAGATGATCCTATAAGAAATCCAGAGGTGTCTCCTATTAGACACCAAAGAAGGAAACAAGAGGTAGATAGTTTGCAAGGAGAGCTGAGGAAGCTCAAGCCACCTTCCTTTGAGGGTGAAAGAGAAAGGGAAGATGATGTTGAAGCATGGTTTCTTGGGCTCAGGAGATATTTTCAATTGCATAACTATTCATCCAACCTAGAAGCCGGGATTTCCACCTACCATTTACACGGGAAAGCTACAATGTGGTGGGACCAACTGAAGCAAGTGTAACATGTTAATGAAAGTAGGATCACTTGGAAACAGTTCAAGAAGTACTTCCAGAAGGAGTACCTCTCAGAGCATTTCTATGACAAGAAAATGCAAGAGTTCTTTGAACTCAGATTGGGAAGCATGACTATGGAAGAATACGAGAAGAAGTTCTTGGGATTGTTAAAATATGCCAGGTTCATTGGTGATGAGAAAGTGAAAATACAGAGATGTCTAAGTGGACTGCCATCCTTTTATAAGGAAAAGATCAAGTATGATGAACCCAAGACCTCGACTGAAGCCATCAGGAAGGCTAAATACATGTGTGAGCAAGGCCAGGGAAGAGAATCTCCGTAGAAATCTTGGAAGGACAAGAAAAATGCGAAGTCTGATCAGAGGAGGAAAGGATTCAAACCTCCCTTCAATAGGAATGAGCCTAATAGAAATCATCAAGATCAGTATGCTAAGGGAGATTCCTTGGGAAAAAGGGGAAGACCACCAATCTAATGTTGGGGATGTAAGGAAGATCACCTGTACAATGATTGCCCACACAGAAAGGACATAGTGAAAATTGTGCACAACATCCAAGAAGCTACAACAGTCGAAGATATGGAAAGAATATCTGCAGCTTTAAATGATCGACAAGCAGAGTACCAGTCCAATATGATCGAGGAGGAAGGTAAGATCATAAATCAGCCTATTGTTATTTTTATTGATTCAGGAGCAAGTCATTGCTACATTTATCCTAAGATAGTGGATAGATTACATTTGGAGAAAAGTAAACTTGGAAAAGAAAGTTTGGTCCAGTTAGCTACTGGAACCAAAAGAAGAATCCATGATATGGTCAGAAGTTGTTCCATAATTCTTAATGGTGTGAATACTAGTATGGATCTAAATATCATACCATTGGGGTATTATGATATTCTGATTGGAATCGATTGGTTGGACAAGCATCATGATGTCCTAGATTTTTATAACAAAACATTTACATGTCTTGATGGAAATGGAAAACAGAGCACTGTGAAAGGAGTTCCAAGACCCATCTCTATAAGGGAGATTTCAGCCTTACATCTAAAAAGATGTTTTGGGAAAGGATGTCAATTGTATGTAGCTCATGTGGAAGAGCCAGATAATACAAAGGGGCCAAGCCTCGAAGTTTTCTTGGTGCTACAGGAATTTGAAGATGTATTCCAAGAAATATCAGGATCGCCACCAAGAAGGGAGATAGATTTCTCAATTGATTTAGTGCCAAGAGTTGCCCCGGTGTCAAAAACACCTTACAGAATGAGCACACCAGAGTTAAAAGAATTACAAATGCAGTTGGAGGAATTGTTGAAGAAAGGGTACATACGTCCAAGTGTTTCACCTTGGGGAGCACCATTACTTTTCATCAAAAAGAAATATGGAACCTTGAAGTTGTGTATTGACTTCATACAGCTGAACAAGTACACTATAAAGAACAAGTATCCTCTACCCCGAATTGATGACTTCTTTGATCAGATAAGAGGAGCAAAGATATTCTCAAAGATTGACCTGAGGGAAGGATACCATTAGGCAAGAATCAAGGAAGAGGACATTCATAAGACAACCTTTAGGACCAGGTATGGGCATTATGAATTTGTAGTGGTGCCATTTGGACTGACCAATGCACCAGTTGTCTTCATGTGCTTAATGAATGGCATATTCAGAAATTATTTGGATAAGTTTGTCATAGAATTCTTGGATGACATACTTATCTATTCTAAGTCTGAAGAGGAGCATGAACATCACTTAAGACTGGTGTTGCAAGTACTGAGAGATCATCAGTTGTATGCCAAGTTGAGTAAGTGTTCTTTTTATCAAAAGTAGATCCATTACTTGGGACACATTATTTCAGAGCAGGGCATAGTAGTGGATCCAGAGAAGATCGAAGCCATTAGAGGATGGCCAACACCCAGAACTGTGTGAGACGTCAGATCTTTTATGGGATTAGTTGGCTACTACATAAGGTTCATAGTAGGGTTCTCTAAGATTGCTCATCCCATCACTTGTTTGCAAAAGAAGGGAACTAAATTTGAATGGACACTCAAGTGTAAAAAGAATTTTAATCTGTTGAAGGAATTACTTACTAGTGCGCCTGTGTTAAAGATTGTTGACCCAAATGAAAGTTTTGTGGTATGTACAGACACATGTAAGGAAGGACTTGGGGGAGTCCTCATGCAAAATGAACATGTCATTGGATATGAGTCTCGAAAGCTTAAGGAACATGAGAGGAACTATGCCACACATGACTTGGAACTATTGCCATTGTTCACGCCTTGAGGATGTGGAGGCATTATCTCATGGGGAAGAAATTTGAATTAATGACAGACCACATTGTCCTAAAGTATATTTCTGAACAACCGACCTTGAATGGCAGGCAAACAAGATGGCTAGAATTTTTAAGTGAATATGACTTCGATATCAAGCATATCGAAGGAAAGGAGAATAAAGTTGTCGATGCGCTTAGTAGAAGAGTGCATCTCATGCATGTTATTGTTGTCAGTATGCATCGGTTAGAATTGAAGAGCATAATTTTATATGGTCTTGTTACAAATCAGCATTACCTACAGGTAAAGGAAAACTTACAGCAAGGAAATGTACAACAAAAAATAAATGAGTATGAGATAAAGGAAGACGGATTACTCATGCATAAAAATAGAATCTATGTTCCTAGTTCTGGAGAACGGAGGAATTTGTTACTGAAGGAAATGCATGATGTTCCTTATGTTGGACATATCGGTTACCAGAAAACAATTACAACAGTAAGAAGCCAGTTCTTTTGGCTGGGAATGAAGAAGGATGTTGTTGATTACATCGCTCGATGTATGGAATGTCAGAAGGTGAAGGCTGAGCATAGGCACCCAGCAGGTTTGTTGCATCCATTGCCAATTCCAGAGAATAAATGGGAAGTTATCACCATGGATTTCATCACAGGATTACCCAAAACGAATAAGAAACATGATTTAATCATGGTGGTGGTTGACAAATTAACAAAGGCTGCTCATTTTGTGCCTGTGAAGACAATGCATACAATGGCTGATATTGCATAAATTTTCATGAAGGAAATTGTTAGGTTGCATGGGATACCTAGGAAAATTGTCTCGGACAGAGATACGAAGTTTACCTCCAATTTATGGAGGGGATTATTTAAAGGATTTGGCACAAATCTAAACTTTAGCACAACATATTATCCCCAAACAGATGGGAAAACAGAGAGAGTCAATCGAATAATTGAAGATATGTTGAGAATGTATGTGATGGATAAGCCATCTAAGTGGGAAGATTACTTACACTTGGTCGACTTTGCATATAATAATGGGTATCAAGGTTCATTAAGAATGAGCCCATTTGAAGCCTTGTATGGTAGGAAATGTGATACTCCAGTAAGTTGGGACAACCCAGCAAATAGAGTGGTACTTGGGCCGGAGTTGCTCAAGGACATGGAAGACCAGGTGGTTAAGATCAAGCAGAATTTAAAGGCAACTCAGGATAGACAGAAAGTCTATGCAGACAAGCACATGACAGCTAGATAATTTAAAGAAGGGGAGCATGTACTTTTGAAAGTGAAGCCCAAGAAAAGCTCTTTGAAATTGGGTAGTTGTACAAAGCTGGCAGCCAAATTCTATGCTCCATTTGAAATATTGGACAGAATAGGACCAGTTGCATACATGCTTGCATTACCTGCTTCCATGAATGTGCATAATGTATTTCATGTATCTTTACTAAATAAATATGTACATGACCCTAACCATATTATTGATTGGAATCTGATTCAGGTAGAGACGGAGGGAGACTTTCAGGTTCAGCCAGTACAGGTATTGGACAAAAAGGTAAAAATGTTCTGGAATCGAGTTATAGAGTTGGTAAAAGTTCAGTGGACTTGCTACGGTCCTGAAGATGCTACCTAGGAGCATGAAGATGCCATGTGGGCAAAGTTCCCGCAACTTTTTGAATAAATTTGAGATTTTGATCTCTATTTTGTATATACACTAAGGATAGTGCCAAAATAAGGGGGAGGGGATGTAACACCCCAGGTTCTGAAACCCCATTTTAAATAATGTATTGTTACAATGTTGAGAGGCCAGGGTGCCCAAATAATTATTAAAAGGCTAGTGTGCCCAAGACATGTAATGTTTTTATCATTATTAATAATAAATACATGGTTGGTTGTTAGACGAACAAGGACTAGAGTTATAGGGGGATATGATTCCACAAGAGAGGGGGCTCGAGGGGATAAGTGTTATTCCTATGTTAATTACCCTTTTTGCTTAAGGGATGGGATCGGTTACGTGAGCTTCTTGGGGAAGGCCAGGAGGTTCTTGATTCCCCACGAAGTTACTTAAACCCGCCTCTGGTTTGATGAGGGGGTTCGATTGATGGCTTGTTCGTTGATTTTCCTGTACGCCATTCATTTCCCTCACGCACTTCCATGCACTCACTCACCCATTCACTAATCCATCCTCACATGTGTCTTGGTTGGGGGAAGGGAACCAAACTGCTAAAGATTAGCCATGGGATAGTTGGTTGTAATGGTCGTTGGTGCAATCTAGTCATGACCTGGGGCCTGCATGTCTGAGATGCGTTGGCATGTGCCTTGTTTTGCTCACAACTGCGAGTCTTGAGAGTTCCATCATTGAGATTCTGGACCAGCTGTGCTAGAGGCCCTGGAAAATAAGGAGAAGGACTGCCTGATGGACTGCATGGCAAAGAAGGGTGGAGGTCCATTCTCTTGGGGCGGTACAGGATGGGTAGAAGAGAGATGGGTACTTGGATTGTTGTGTATGTTGGGAAAACTATGAGAGCTTGAGAGCTGACTGGTTTGGGAACCCAAGTACACTCTGGAATCGTCCTTGTGGATTCATAGCCCTGGCTCGGGGGTGACACTGTTGTTGAGATTTGGATCAGTGGTGTCTACGGTTGGGTGGAACGTCCTTGGTCTATAGCCAGTTGGTGTCACCTTTTTATAAAGATAAGTTCTCTCTGTTGTGATATTATTATTTGTGTATGAATGTATTATGCTGTGTGTTTTAATTATTGTTTAACTAAATCTTAGATTATGCATGCTTGCTGGATATTGTTGTGCATGTCGCTAAATCTTGTATCTTATGTGTTCTTATTAATTAAAGAAGGTATCGATAAGAGTACGAAGTCCAAGGGTGGGCTTGAAGGTAGCATGTCTCGGCCTGTGGGTGGTTGGGGGTGTTACAGTTGTCATTGATGTCAACCCTTGAAGAAAGTCCAGTAGCGAATTCCAGTAGCACAAAGGTTTGGGCAATGTACCCAAGTTTGTTTGATGGATAATGGTATGAGTTTTGATATATTTGTAGGTAAGACTATTCTAGATGGCTAGTACATGTCATGCCATTTTCGGTGGTTTGTGGAACGTCACATAACTCCTCACGGTTAGAGAGTTATGGCCATGTGAAGTTGGAGAACCCTCATGAGCCATCTAGAAGCCCCAAAAGGTCAAATTAAGTCAAAGTGGATAGAAAAGAAATTATTTAAATAATAAAGTTAATGGAAAAATTACTAAGTGGACAAGTGGTTAGAAGTAGGTTAACCCTAAAATAAGGAAAGTCATTTAAGATGGTTAGAAGGTAAATAATAAATTGAAGTGATGAGTGTATTATAAGTCAAAGTGGATACAAAAGAAATTATTTAAATAATAAAGTTAATGGAGAAATTACTAAGTGGACAAGTGGTTAGAAGTGGGTTAGCCCTAAAATAAGGAAAGTGGGTTAAGATGGTTAGAAGGTAACCCCTTGAGGAAGCTACATGAAAGCATAAATAAGAGGCAAAGGTCTCCCACTTAATCGCCTATTGAATATCATTGAATATCTATTTTGTGAAAGGTTATTTGGGCAGGTATTATTGATAGAGAAAAGTGCGACAAAAAAAGTGCGGCAAGAAAAGTGCGGAAAAAAAAATCGCTACAGAAAAACTGCGGCAGACAAATCGCGGCAGGAAAACTGCGAATGAAAAAGTGTGGCAGGAAAAGTGCAGCAAGAACAGTGTGAGAGAAAAAAAGTGTGGTAGGAAAATCGTGGCAGGAAAAGTGCGGCAAAAAAACTATGGCAGAAAAAGTGCGGCAGGAAAATTGCGGCAGGAAAAGTGCAGCAGAAAAGTGCAGCAGAAAATCGCGGCAAGAAAATTGCGGTAGAAAAACCGCGGCAGAAAAATCACGGCAGCAGAACGCTACAAGAAGAAAAAGGTATGGTTTTCATATGTGTAGTGTTGAACTTATGAATCTAGTTGAGGGTTTTGCTTGTAAATCTGTTGGATGCCCTGATGGAAATTTAGGGCTTGTTATAGAATGGTTTTGAGGCATATCTATTGAAGTATATTGTCAGTGCACTTAGTTTTATTTATTGGCATATCTTATGGTACATTGTGAGAGACACTTGTTAGTGGTATTGGTATATGATTGGCATATGAATGATACATCCTTTAGGCTACATAAAAGTGAGGTTATGGCACATGGTTTGATGTAAGGTTTTATGGTATTTGGTTATGGATAAAGTGATGTATTGCTAGAGAAATTTTGACGGTTATATTGGTATATGGTTGAGGTACGTGTTGGGTACATGGTTGAGACAAGTAGTTGATGAGTTGGCACATACATGAGATGTATAGTTGATGATGTTGGTACATCTTGATGAGTCATAGTTGATGTGTAGTAGATGCATGATTGGTACATATTTGGTGCATGGTTGTTGCACTCTTTGATGGTACAGGTTGAGGTATAGATTGGTGTTGATCTACTTGTTTATGGTACAGGTTGATTACAGGTTGTTTGGTACATGTTGTTTGGTGCAGGTCTACAGTGGTATATCTCATAGTGATAGTGTGACAGTGGTTCCATCATTCTGCTTACATTTCAAGGTGGTTGGACGGGGCAAGGATAGGTGGTTGTATCCACCTTATGGTTGTAGCTGGAGAGCATAGGGGGTTGTAGCCTCCTTCTAGTTGTAGCCAGAGAACTGGGAAGTTGGATCTTCCCTCAGGTTGTAGCCTGAGAAACTAGGGGGTTGTATCCTCCTTCTGGTTGTAGCCTCCTTCAGGTTGTAGCCAGAGAATTGGGGAGTTGAAGCTTCCTTCAGGTTGTAGCCTGATAAACTAGGGGGTTGGAGCCTCCTTCCAGTTGCAGCTGGAAAACAAAGGAAGTTGGTGCTTCCAATAAATGTAGTTCCTAAAGACATATAAGAAAAAGCATTTCGTGGTTTTCTCCCGCTTTGGATTTCCACGTAAAACATTGGTGTACTGTGTATGTGTGTGATTGCTCATTTGTTCATTGTCTATTTACTCTGCAACTATTGGATGATAATGTTACATTGATATAACAATTGCATTTTATGGTGAAAAATGATTAAATTGCTCTATTATTGATTCACCCCCCCTCTCAGTAATCCAACAATTGGTATCAAAGCAGGTTCCTTCAGGAAACAGTTTAACCACTGGAAGGAGATCATGGATTATTTTGAGAATGGAGTACCAATGTTTAATGGTCAGAATGGTTTAAAGTATGAGATGTGGAGCAGAAGGACGAAAGTATTTTTACAGGCATAATGACATTATATTTGGCTATCAGTTGTTACAGGATATGATAGTTCAAAAAGGGCAAATAATGCAGCCAAGAAGGAATTGAAGAAGAATAACAAAATAGCAATGGATTTCATCTCGGAAGGATTACCTAATCCGGTAAGAAAAAATGTTGTTAAATGTTCATTAGCCAAAGAAATTTGGGATAAGTTAAATGACATATATTCTTCACCCATCGCAGATTCAGAAAATTCCAAAGAAGATGCAGATACAGTGTAACACCCTGTTTCCCCCAGTTTGTAAATATAACTGGACTGGCCAAGAACTATGGAAAACTCATAAATGTGAATGACATTTTGAACTTATTGCAGGACTGTTGAGAGGGGATGTGCAGAAAAAGAGACCACGATGGCAGTGGAAGGCACCTGAAAAGGTGGCGTTATCTACCACCGAGAATTAAATACCGTATTTGGACTCCACTGGCCCGGAGAACCAAAAGCGGCTCGCTGGCCCTGAAATTCAATGCCTCACAGGCTGGTAGGCGGATAGCTTGATGAGGGATGGGATGGTGAACCACCCATCCGTAGAGCCGTCAGGGCTGATCGGCGCGAGGGTAATTGTGCCACACGCAACCTCGCGAGGGGATAAGGCGTATGGCAGAAGTGATTAGGAGGACAGATGCGAGGGGAACTCTGGCATTATGCAGAGTGGGTGATAGCAGAGAGGAGGGATTGCAACCTTCGTTGCTGGTCACTGGCAGACAAAGAGACGCAGTCTCAGAGCATCGTGGTCTCAACTCGAGGGTGGCTAGTGGTAAATCCGTTGGGAGTCGCTACGCCTACGGTTGGGTGGAAACGAGCACCCCTCTCAGCAGTTGCACACACTTCCGGTGTTATTTCTGATAAGTGTTTTACATATTGTGTCTTGAAATTCATATACTGATATATATGCTCGTAGAACTGTGAAATTATGAATGATTACAGTATAAGAATGCTTGTGTAGTGTTTTGATAAGAATATATAGATATATGCTTATGACAGAGGAAACCATGCATGACTTACGTTGATAAATGAATCTAGGTATGCCTAGGTTGAACTAAATTAGGCTTCCACCTGTCCTCGGAAAGCTATCTACCTTTGTCTGTTTCTAGAAAGGCCTCGAAATAGGACTCTTCACAGAGATTCCCTTCTTGGAAAGGTTTTCCAAGAACCGGGAAGAAGGGACTTAAATGGGCAAGTCCTAATAACTCTGTGCGAGGAGGAATGACCCTCTTAAGGTTCTGAAATAGTAGTGTAGGGATAAGTAACAAATCGACGAATGAGGTCTCGTCGGATAACCCATAGCCATTCACGACTGTTAGATTGATGAAAGTAACCAGGGCGTTACATACCCTGCCCCATTTTCCCTCTATCTTCGTGAACACAGAGTAAATCGAGATCGTATATCCCAAGGCCCAGGAGAACATTTGAACCCTTGATCTTTCCACATCCACGAAGTAGTGGAGGAATACATAAGGAGGGACAATCTGAGCCGTTGGATCTCATTCAAAATCCCGTCAGCCGTTGGATCGGGTTAAGATACTCGGAGTCTAGTCTCTGGAGTGTGCACGGAAGGAATGGATCTGGGCCGTTAGATCTTGGCCCATTTACCCGTCAACCGTCAGATCGGATAGGAGGTGCATGGAGTTTTACCCTTCTTACACCAGGCAGACGTCCCGACCTTCATCGGGATATCGATATTCAGGAAATCGGAGTTCCTAAGGTCAAAGGAATCGGGACATTACAAGTCTCGATATCCCGGAGAGATCAGAACCGTCCATCTTGAGCAGGACGCGTGGCAGCAATCGGCGCCATCAAGGAAAGGCTCAACATGAAGTTGTTGATCGGTGTTTGGTTCATCGGGATATCGGGGATCCTGGTGACAAAGTGGTCATGCCTTTTGGGATCGCGAACTGCGAAAACTTCGATAAGTGGGAGCCAGCTGTCAGTCAGTCAGGATTCGAAGGGTCGAGAATCATGGGGACGAGAAGTCCATACATTGTGAAACACCGAAGTCTGAAACCCCGATGAGAGGGAAGGTTGTGGTCACGGAGACATTGGTCACATGGACGAAAGACCTAGCCCAGGAGGCTAGGGTGGCAGAGGAACGTGTCAGGAATCGGGGATTGGTGAACCGAGTTGTTGGTACATCATGAGTGTCAAAACCCAAATAGGAGGAATCCCGATAGAAGTATATGGATGTGGTAATACGAGAGGTGGTCGCATGGACCAGGGCTTAACCTGGACCGTCCATCCATTTAGGACGCATGTCGGAGATCCGAAGAAAGTCGGGGATCGGCATATCGGGGATTCGTGGACACGAAATCTCTGAATTTCGAAATTGCGAAGTTCGAAACCCCGACGAGTGGGGGCCAGCTGTCAGCCCATCGGAGAAGGAGGATAGTGCCACCATGAGGGGCCAGCTGTCAGCAAACCGGAGAGTCAGGATTCGAGGAATCGGGAATCCCGTGAACATATGCACTGTGGCATTGAAAACCCCGAAACTCCGACGAGAGGTAAGGTGATGGTCATATAGAGGGAGGTCGTATGGACCCCAAAAGACTAGCTCAGGGGACTAGCGAACGTTGGAGCGCGTCGGGAATCGGAGGATCGCAGATCCAAGGTGCATATGCACTTTGATATTAGAAAGCCTGAAACCCCGAAGAAAGGAAAGCTATAAGGTTGCGGTCTTGAGTGCACGATCGTGTTGACTAGGAGCCTAGCCAGGGAGGGGCTAAGGCCAAAAAGGAGTTCATCGACGATCTGGAATTGCAGAGTACAAGAACTCTTGACAACGGGAAAGACGAAACCCCAATAACCTGAAATTAAGATCAGGGAAGACTGCAGCCAAGGTACAGAAGGCCATGTAGGAGAGAGAAAGAGCCAGCTTACGCTGGGTCTCCATAGTTATTTAGGGGTTCGAGTCTGACAGAGGACCGAAAAAATTAAATTTAGGTAGCGGGTATGTTACAAAGTGGTATCAGAGCATGGTTACAACACTCGGCCTGATTGGGCTCATGCACGAGTCACGCATAAACCTCGTTCGAGACACTCCTATGAGGAGTAATCCCCTGACTTAACTCTCTTATCCAGGATTAAAACTTGAAAAATGAGAACCCAACTGTGTATGCATGTGAGAGAGTTATAAATTATGCACAAATTATAAATTGTATTTAACTCTTGACTAATATCCAGCGTTTGTCTATTCACTCAAGCGGATGATCAACCGCGGGAACCTACAGACGCAGAGTATGGTGACTCACCAAGAGGTGGGAGAACGCTCCCACAACAGAGATGAAGAGTCTGACGAAAGAAGAGCAATAGGAACACCTCCAGACCTAGATGAGACTGTGAGGAGTCTCATGGTCGAATTGCAAAGCTGCAAGGCCGATAATGAACGGATGATGAAAGAACAAGAAAAGCAAACCGAAATTAATGTAGTTCTACTGCAGAGCTTATCCGACCTACAGCGACAAATGCAGCATGAACCTGAGATGCAGAATCATGGTCATGTCAGTGGCCATACTGAGAGAAGCACATCAAGAAAGGTCCACCCCAGAGGTAAAGGACCCGTGTCAGATGATTCCACTGAGAAGGAAGCTAGTGATTCAGAAGGCTCTTCCAACAGTAGGACTAGCTCCTATTCTCGTAGAAAACAAAAGAAGCAAAAGACTTCCAAGAGTCATAAATTTGAAGAATTCAGGAAGGCCAAACCTCCCTCCTTCAATGGTGAGATAAATAAGGGAGAGGAAGTCGAGGCCTGGCTACTTGGACTAAAGAAATATTTCAGAGTCCATGATTTTTCAGAGAACTTGAAGGCCCGAGTGGCCACTTTCAATCTGAATGGAAAGGCTTCCATCTGGTGGGAAGACCTTAAGAATATGAAAGGGGTCCGCGAAGAGGACCTGTCTTGGAAGAGGTTTGAGAAGTACTTCCGGAAGAAGTATTTGTCGGAAAGGTATTTCGACGAGAAGGCTAAAGAGTTTTATGAACTCAAACTGGGACAACTTACTATGGAGGAATATGTCAACAAATTCCTCGACTTACTGAGATATGCACCCTACATCAAAGCAGAGAAGGCGAAGGCACGACGCTTCATCAGTGGGTTACCCAAGGAGTATCGGAACCGAATCGAATTCGATGAGCCAAAGACCTTAGAAGACACTATACGAAAGGCAACATTTTGTCATGAATAATATGGACATCAGGCAGAGTCTCGTGGAGACTGGAAACAGAAGAATGGTTCAAAATTTCATAAGAAAGGGAGCAAATCCTCGGGATTGAAAAACTACAAGAAGAACCACAGAATGAACTTTCCAACCCAGAGTGTACTCCAACAGAACTTTCCCTCGGTGGACGGAAATAAAACTTATGGACCTATACCAGTAAAGACTGATAACCCAAAGAGGAAACCTTTGGAATGTTGGGATTGCGGAGGAGAGCATCTCCAGAGAGACTATCCACACCGACAACAGAACAGTCGAAAAATTTATAACATGCAAGAAGCTACCACAGTCAATGATGTAGCAAGGAGTGTGCCGCATATTTACGCAGCCTTGGATAATAACCAAGCTGACCACCAAGCTTCAGTGGTGGAAATAGAAGGTATGATTTTCAACCATACGGTGTCTGTTTTGATTGACTCGGGTTCAAATTTGAGTTATATATCCCCTAGAGTTGTTGATAAGTGTAAACTACAGCCACAGAAGCAAACCAAACCCTGGGTGGTACAGTTAGCCACTGGCACCAAAAGAAAGGTAGTAGAGGTCATACCAGCTTGTCAATTTATGATGGGTAAACTTCCTACCCAAGCAACTCTTAATGTATTACCCCTGGGATCATACGACCTGTTGATTGGTATGGACTGGCTAGCCACCCATAAAGTCAAATTGGACTGTTACCATAAAACCTTAGAATGTGTGAGAAAAGAAGGACAAAGGATAACCCTCCAAGGGATCCGAAAGCCGGTCTCGGTGAGACAAATATAAGTCCTGCAAATGAGAAAGTATTGCCAAGATGGATGTCCCCTATATGCAATACAGGTACTGAAAATAATCGAAGGCGCTAAACCAAGCCCCGATGATCACCCTATCCTAAGAGAGTACAGAGATGTATTTCTGGAAGAGGTACCGGGTCTACCTACGAGAAGAGACATTGACTTCTCGATAGAACTCGCACCAGGAGCGGTGTCGATGTCTAGAACACCCTATCGGATGAGCACGCCTGAGTTAGTTGAACTCAAATTGCAATTGAAAGAAATGATGGACAACGGTTATATTCGACCCAGCGTGTCCCCATGGGGAGCACCAGTCCTGTTTGTGAAAAAGAAGGATGGCACCCTTAGACTGTGCATAGATTAGCGACAACTTAATAAAGTAACTATAAAGAACAAATACCCCTTGCCCAGGATCGATGATCTATTCGATCAGTTGGGAGGTGCATCTATTTTCTCAAAGATTGACTTGAGGTCGGGATACCATCAAGTCCGAATTAAGGGTGAAGACAT
>ML779345.1:259660-271572 GCA_009831015.1 Picea engelmannii
CCCCCCCCCACTACCTCTCTATCTACCTTACAATGCATTTTTCTGTTCTTTCTCCCCCTTTGAGATCAATGGAAAATGGTAACTCCCCATGACAAACTGCTTCTGAACTCTCTATCTTCTTATGCTTTTGTCCATTGGTGCTTCCCTATGAAGTAAATTATTGACATATAGAAAAGCATTCATATTAAGATTCCTTTATCGTCTGTGCACATACGATTTCTCTTCCCTTGTATTCTAAGCGTAAAATGTGTAGATCACTGTGGAGCAAAAACTATTCCAAGTTTTTGTCGAAGATACTCAAATGTCTCTTGGGAGAGGTTTAGTGAATATGTCTGCAATATATTATTTTGTACCAATATAATCTACCTTGATATTCCTTTCTATAACTTGTTCCCGTAGTGAAACTTGATCGGAATATGTTTGGTCTTGGAATGCATCACTGGATTCTTGGATATACTGATAGTGATGGTGTTGTCACAAAATATTGGAATGGGCTCATCATACTTCACTTGCATATCTTGCAGGGTTTTCTTCATCTAGAAAAACTAAGTACAACATGTTTCTACCGCAATGTATTATGCTTCTGATGTAGATAATGATATTGAAGACTGCTTTTTACTTAACCAAGATACCACGCAATCACCCAAATAGAAGGTTGCTCCACTAGTACTTCTTCGATCATCAATGTTTCATGCCCAATCTGCATCTGCGTAGGCGACCATAGTTAGTTCATTTCCTTTTGGATACCACAATCCAAACTATGTTGTTCCTTTAAGATATATGAAGATCCTCTTTATTGCTAGAACATGAGTTTCCTTTGGTGTTGCTTGAAATCTTGCAACTTGTCCAACTGCTTGCAATACATCTAGTCTTGAACCAGTCACACAGAGTAGTCTTACAATCATTGATCTATAGAGTCTATGATTTTCTCATTTAGATTCATCATCTTTGCTCAACTTGCAACATGTCATCATCAAAGTACCTACTGGTTTTCAATCTTCCATTCTGAACTTCTTCAACATCTCTTTGATGTACTTGGTTTGGGAAATGAAAATTCCTTCATCCTGTTGAGATATTTGAAATCCCAAAAAGAATGTCAATTCACCAAGTAGTGAAATTTGAAACTCATTATGCATGTCTTGGGAAAACTTCTTACTCATCATGTCATCATCACTTCCAAAGATAATGTCATCCACATATACTTCAATGATAAGTATGTTGTTTCCATCAACCTTTACATAAAGGTTACTATCTGCATTAACCTTTATGAATCCTTGTTCCTGCAAATACATGTCCAATATTGAATACCAAGCTCTACGGGCTTGTTTGAGTCCATACAGAGATTTATTCAATCTGCAAACGTAATATTCCCTTTTTGATAGTAGGAAACCTTATGGTTTTTCAATGTATACTTCTTCTTCTAATTCACCATTTAGAAATGTTGATTTTACATCCATCTGATATACTTTGATTCTCTTGGAACATGCACAGGCCAAGATCAGTCTGATTGCTTCCATTCTAGAAACAAGGGCAAATGTTTCTTCAAAATATACACCTTCAACTTGTGCATATTCTTCGCATACCAATCTTGCCTTGTTTCTAGTTACATGTCCATCTTTGTTTAGTTTGTTTCTGAAAACCCATTTTGTACTAATTACATTTTTGTTCTTCGGTCTTCGCACGAGTTCCCATGTGTCATTCTTCTCTATTTGATGTAGTTCTTCTTCCATGGCTTTGACTCATTGTTCATCATTGTTGGCTTCCTCAAAGTTTTTGGGTTCAACTATGGATAGTAATGCAAAGTGTCTCTTCTTTGGTGTACGGAACCTTTTACTTCCTCTGGTCTCTATTCCTGCATTTTTATCTCCAATAATCTATTACGGTGGATGATTATTCTTAACTCAACGGTTAGGTGTTATGGAGGTCATCAGAAAGCCTTGCTGGTCATTTTCTTCTTGTTCTAATTTTGGATGATTTTCTTCTTCTTCTTCTTCTACCTCTTCTTCTTTTAGTTCCTCTTCTCTTTCCTATTCATTTGGATCTTTCCTTTCTTCTTTGATCTTTGGTACAACTGCTTCATCAATTTTTACATTTATACTTTCCACTATCTTATTAAGTCTCAGATTGTAACATTTGTATGACTTGTTTTTGCTTAAGTAACCAACTAATATGCCTTTATCAACTCGAGAATCAAAAAAAATTGACTCTGTCATATTCTCTTTTTATGTAACACTTGTTTCCAATTACTATAAAATGTTTGACATGTGTTGGCCTTCCCTTCCATAATTCATATAGTGTTTTATCGTTGTTACTCCTAAGCATTCCTCTATTCAAGATATGAACATTTGTGTGTATTGCATGTGCCCAAAAGATATTTCCCAACTTTTAGTCCTTCAACACGGTTCTGGCCATCTATGTTATAGTTTTGTTCTTCCTTTCAACAACCCCATTTTGCTAAGGTGTCCTAGCTGCTGAGAATTTTCTTTCTATTCCATGATCTTCATATAATTCTATAAATACTTTTGATATGAATTATCCTTCATTGTTTGATCTTAAGCACTTAATTCTCAAATCCATTTCGTTTTCAACCATCTCCTTGAATATTTTGAAATTTTTGAATGTCGTTGATTTCTTTTTGAGAAAAGATATTGCAATCATTCTTGTATAGTCATCAATGAGTAGCATGAAGTATTGTTCACCATTTAGTCATTTTGTTCTCATTGGTCCACATATATAAGTGTGCACAGTTTCCAATGTCTTTGTTGTAGAGTATTCCTTTGATCTAAATTTTGTTCTTGTATGTTTTCCATGTAGACAATGCTTGACATAGTACTGATTGGTTTTGAAATTTCAGGGATTTCTCTTACTGCTTCCTTTCTGCTAATCTTGACCAGATTGTCAAAGTTCATGTGTCCCATTCTTCTGTCCCAAATCCAACATTCATTTTCTCTTCCCAAGCAACATCTTTCATTTCCAATCTCATTTAAGATTCATATGTTGTTTGGATTCCTTACTATTGTAGCCACCAATTTTCATGATCCTTATTTTCTTATCTCACACTTCTCTGAGTCAAATACAAGTATATGTCCTTGATCACACATTTGACTCGCACTCAACAAATTATGCTTCATGTTTTCAACAAGTAGGACATTTTCTGCCTTGGCATCCTTACTTCCAAGCTTGATTGTGCCTTCCCTATAATTATGGCTAAGTTGTCATTACCAAATGAAATTGATCCATCTCTTTCTTTCTTCAGGGATACAAATTTGTTCTTATAACCTGTCATACATTTTGAGTAACCATTGTCAACGTACCAATCACTTCTTCTGCTTTGTCCCTATAGTGCAAGGGAACATTCTTCAACATTTAGTTTATCTTGCTTCCTTATCCAAATTATTGATGGTCCCTTTTGATGATTGTTGAATTCTTGCTTTGGTTCCTTTGGAGGGACTGTCAATCTGCAATCCTTGGCCATGTGTCCAAAGTTGTTGCATTTATAACATTCTACTTCATCATTTAGTGAGCCAAAATTGTCATAGTTTATGTTGTATGCTTCATGAGGCTTTTTGAGATGATTA
Source organism: Picea engelmannii (assembly GCA_009831015.1). NCBI lineage: Eukaryota > Viridiplantae > Streptophyta > Pinopsida > Pinales > Pinaceae > Picea > Picea engelmannii. The sequence continues at coordinate 263,239 of ML779345.1, forward strand.
ATTCTAGGATGACCTTCATAGTTTCTTTTGTTCTTAGCATAACCTTTGACATTTATAGCTTTGTGCCCAAAATTATTACAAGAATAACATGAAACAAGAAATATAGCTTGATACCTGTGAGATCTTCTGAATGATGTTGTTCCTCTGTAGTTTTCTTCTTGATTTCTTTCCATGGGTGACTCTTGATTTTGAAACCTAGGTCTTGTAGATGATGCCATCCTTCTATAATCTTCTTCTCAATCATTCTCATGAGAGGGATTGCATTCTCCTTTCCCGGTGAATCCTCTAGTGACTTTTGCATAAGTCCTTTGTTCTACTTCCTCTTCTATAGTCATAAAGCTTGAACCCTTCTATGTATGTTTTTGGTTGTATCTCAGTCTAGACATGTCATGATACGACCTTTGAGCACTGATGATTTCATCCAGTATTTTGGTGTTGTTCTGCTGCATATCTCTTTGTTGAGTTTCCTTCCTTAGAGAAACAATTTATGTTTCTCAGCTTTCCTTCTCTCCATCCTTTACTTCCAACTGGATTTTGAGTATTTATTCAATCCTTATGGATTCTTCAACATGGACTTTTAGTTTCAAAATCATCTATTGATCTTCTTCAGAGTTGGGACTTTGAGAGATTTATTTCAGCTTGAGTAGCTCTTCCTTGAGCGATTTATTTTTCTTCTTCTCTTTCTTCAATTCACTTAAAGCGCTAGTTAGTTTTGCTTCAAGATCTACCTCGCCTTATTCTTCATAATCCTCTTCATCATTTTCATAATCCATAAAGAGTAGATTTTTTGAGTGACTATCGCTATCATCGTCCTCATCGGATGATGCACTGTCTTACTTTGAATAGAGGGTTTTCTTAAAGAATTTCTTCTTGTTTCTTCTCCTGTCTCCCTTTTGATATTTCTTTTATTTCTTATGAGCTTCTTATTCATCATTCTCTTTGTTCTTAGCATATGGACATTTATCAACAATTTGACAAATTTTACCACAATTAAAACATTTAAAAGGAAACTTACCTTTGTACTTGTCAGTTCCTTTCTTTAACTTCCTTACGAAGTTGGTCATCTCTTCATCTTCATAAGAATCATCATTGCAACTGCAAACTGACTTCAGCTTTTGCTTTGGCTCCTATTTGTTCTTCTTTGTCTTCTTGAATGCCTTGAGCGTTGCTTCCTACCCGGGTGGATTATCTTGTTCAGTTCTCATCTCATAAGCTGTGAATATTCTATGTAGCTCATTCATGCTTATCATACCAAGATCTACTCTTTCTTCTAGAGCTGAAATCTTAGGATCAAATATCATTGGAAGAGACCGTAGTATCTTCTAGACAATAATTGGTTCTTTAATTTCTTCTCCCAATCCTTTAATGGCATTTACTATTTCATCAACTCGTAGGAAGTAAGTTGCAATATCTTCATCTTCCTTCATATTCAATTGCTCAAACTTGGATCTATAGGTTTGAAGCTTGCCCCCCTTACTTAACATCTCCTTCGTAGATGTTTTGAAGTTTGTCCCAAATATCCTTTGCATAATCATGGTGCATAACCTTCACATATATTGAGTGATATAGATCATTCAAGATCGCATTTGTGGCTGTTGAATTGTTTTCATTGATTTTATTTCCATCTCTATCTGTTGGAGGAGTGGCAGGTGTTATGTATCCATCTATTATTGCTTGCCAGACATCAAATCCATGTGCTTGTATATATGTTTTCATTCTTCTTCTTCATAAGGCATAGTTATCTCCATCAAACTGTGGTACTCCAATCTTAGCGTACTCCATGATATTCCTTCGAATGGTTAGACTATTTTCTTGAAGTACCCACTCTAATACTAATTGTTGGAATACTAAGAGGGAGGGTGAATCAGTATTTTGCAATCTTTCACCACTTTTAATCAGAACATGTAATCATTAACTTTATCAACAGTATATCATGAATATATCATGAGCAATATCAATCAACAAAGCATAAAAAATAACTACAGATAAACAATACACCATAATTTAAGTGGAAACCCAAATGGGAGAAAACCATGGAATGTTTTCTTATATATCAAAGATTGCATTCATAAGAAGCACCATCTTCCAAATTCTCCAGCACCAACTAGAAGGAGGCAACAACCTGAACCAAGCATCCTTCATCAAATTTGGCTTGGCCTCACTGGAAAGATGTCAAATATCACACAGGGCCTCACGTGACATATGTTAAACAACCCGTGGGGGTGCCTTGTAGGATACCAGTAGCCTGACCTATGGGGGTCAGCCAAACTAGGGTTTCCTGAAACCCTTCCTTCTCTGCAACTTCGAGACTTTTGCACTCCTTTCTTCCTCAAACCCGCTTCCTCATCTACTCTACGAAAGAATTTCCAAAAGATAACATGACAGATAGATAAGCATTGAACTTGTGTGTGTTAAGATGAGAGGATTCTTAAGGTGTATTTATACTTTTCCAAGTGACTCATTTTACTCACTTTAGAGCCGACTTGTATTTTCTTGTTATAACTATTTTACCCCTTAATTAATGACTTCTAACTTTTTGTTGTAACCGTTTAGGGGCTTCTTATCTAATATTCAAGGCTTCCAACTTCATGATGTTATAACTCCTCAACTGTGGGGAACTACGTGATGTACCACCTATCGTTGTAAACGACATGACGAAGATCATCCATCTATGAGGGTTTTTTATACACTTGAAGTATCATTCAACCTCATTTTCCTTAGTCAACTTCGGGCCTCATGACCACACCTTTGGGTTTCTTGTAGACTTCTTCAAAGTGTCTTCCTATGAGGGCCATGCTTAAAGCTACGCAATAAGGGGGCCACTTTGGAGACTTCTTCAACTATACTTTTAGAGGATTCTAGACTTCCTCTAAAGTTGACATCAATGAAAATCAATTTTCCAACTTGTAGATTTCAACTCTTCAACCTACAATGATAATCTAAGGGAGTTTAACTCAAGTTCCATATGAATGATAGCTTCTTAACCATATAACAATTGGAAATGGGTATGGTTAGTACTAGATTTGGTAGTGATTCGATCTGCCCAAATTGCATATTTGAGTAATGTTTGCCACTGACGGGGTTTATCATTCATAATCTTCTTTAGAATCTTAACCAGATTTTTATTGTGGACTCAACTTGCCCATTTCCTTGCAGATAGTAAGTGGATAAAGTAAAATGATTTACCCCAGATTTATTAAGAAATTGGGTAAATTTTGCAGATATGAGAGTTGGTCCATTATGAGTGGTAATTTCTGTTGTAAGACCAAAACGAGATAATATATTATATTCCAAGAAGAAGATTACTTGTTCATCCTATGAATATTTGAGTGGTTGTTACAGAAGTCCTATGGCTTTGGGTCATGGGCCACAATAGAGCAGTGTCCTAAAATACTTTTCTCAGACTCTAATTAGGTAGTTAATTAAAGGTAACCACTTGCAATAACTAACTTTCAGAAGATAGGAAAGAGAATGTACCTGGAACCCTACATTTGAAGTCGATCCTGCTTGAGGTCTTTTGCTCCAAAACTCCTTCACAATGATCTTATGAAAAACCTGCAAACAAGGAAGTATGCAACTAAAAACAGGTAGTTATCCGCTAACTAACTAGATATAATCAATTAAATTTGTATGTTATATTCAAAACAAGATACAAACAATCTCATTAAAATCATGAATTAACAAAGAGAAATGGATGAAAATGAGAGTTCTTCTATTAATAACAACAAAGGGGTTGGTTACAACCTGTAACCATCGTGGCACGATCCCAGAACCAAGCTCCAAGTTCCTCCACCCAAGGCCTGAGATGACAAGTACTACCTCCAAAGTTTTGTGTTCCAGTGGATCGAATGAAGCAATGGATTTCTTCCCGATGAGACAAGGGGAAACACAAATCCTGAAAACAAGGGTTTTCATAGGGGAAGACAGTCTCAGAACTAAAGGGAGACAAGGGCTTGCAAGGTTATAAGGAAACTGTCAGCATAAGGTTGCATCTCTTTGATCTGTTTTTCCTCCATCCCAAGGCTCTCTTTTATACTCCCTTTTGATAGTTGGAGTAGTTATGAACAAGATATAGGAGGTCGGGAACCAAGGGAACCCGTCAACTCTGCCCAAAATATCAGGATTTTTTATTTTTTGAAGCCAATTAAACATGTACGCGGGTTGTTGACTAGAAATACACGTATGTATGTGAGTTACTTTAAGGAAATTTACGTACATATAAAAATAGAATTTTATAACATGTTTTTAGGTAGGAAAAGGGGGTTTTTCTCCTACAAATAGGGAAAGGGATGTAATTGAGGCCAATGAGTTGTCATGAGCATATATGGTGTCAAATGAAGCTATAGCAGATACCCCCTAGTGTGTGAGGTCATAAGAGAAACTGATGGCCGAAATACATTAGAAATATTCATGAGATTGTGGATGGGCCATTGGGTAGGAGCAGTTGAAGACCAGTCCTGGAACAGTACCTACAACATAAACAAGTAAGATACTCTCTTATCAAGTCTAGCATTCCCATGCTTGAGTGTGATGTAAGAATGGCCACCAAATTAAGTACACTGCATATCCATAAGTAATGAAATCATAACTGATGTCCATGGCTACAAAAACTATACACAGTGGATCCATGTGATATATAGAAGTAGCAATCATGGCCATGAAAAAATACACATTGGATCCATGAAAATGTGTAGATCATAGCCACGAATGGATACACAGTGGAGCTATGTCTCAGAATCAAATAGAGGATATTTGGAAAGAATGGAGTGAACAAACTGATCCTCTACAAGTACCAATGTCAAAGAGGGTGTTACAATCAATACAAGTTGGGTAGGAGCACAAAAGATGTGATTCTTTTACTTCACCCAAAGTCTTCAAAACAATCTATCGTGGTACAAGTCTACACTATGTGAATAAATATGTGGGAGTCAAACACAGTCAGACACCATTTGATTACCGCTCATTGATGTATACCATTAACAAACGTGAGACAACCTATCGATGATGATAATGTGAATCAAGGTACCTAGTACAATCTAGCAAGTGTGAATAAATGAGTTGATGTCGAACACTTGGTAGAATCTATCAAGTAAGGGACATTTATGTATTCCCACTGTCAATAACAAGGGAACCTGCCACTGATGAAAGCAAGCCCCAAGGTACTAAAAATGACTCTAAATCCTTTCCCCAAAGCAATATGTGCTAAAGTCGATGGGAAGAGATCAGCTTGAAGGAATGTATTAATACATCCTCCATCATCTAGCACGAGGAGTAGTATAAGGCAAAATATTTGGAAGGACTTTGACAAAAATATTGAAAGGACCAAACTGAGGTACGACTCTGACATGTACCAGATGGAGTAACACACAGCAAAGACTATCTGAATAATAGCCAATGATGGGGACTACTGACAAAGATGAGGAATCCACCAATGGGGTCAAATGGAAACCAAGGTATCGCTCGAATCCCTATGTGTGATAATGGTTGTTGATGTTGAACACAAGGGAAACCACTTAGTCAGTGACCAATGATAGTTTGTCATCTGCTAAGCGCAAGGTTACCTATCAATGATGTAAATAGGCCCAGGGTGCAACTCTAGGTCATACTCTCAGAGCAATGTGTCATAGTTGATAAGAGAAGACCTGCCAGCAAGAATTCAATGGGGACCTTTTATACTAGCATGATCAAGGAACAAAGATGCTTATGATACTCAGAAGTACTTGACTGACACGAGGTGGCCGACTTGAAAAGTCAAGGTTTTTGTAGAATGGTTGACATAAGATAACTTCCCTTGAATAGAAACATGACACAAAATGTGACTTGGGAATCATTGACTATAAGCCAAGATACGTTTGTGACACAGGAGGCATCGACAAACGCTCCATATGACTGGAAGACTAACTAGTTGGAGGATATTATGCTAAAAAAATGAGAAAAAAGGCCTCCTAAAGCCATACTAAACCCAATAATGAGGTAAAGACTCACAATATTGTGTTATGTTCACAGGCAACATAAGTAGATACCATATAAAAAACAATACTCATTCCCATCCTTTTTTTTTTTTTTCATATTATAAATCCTGAAAAGGAATAAAATAATGCTATGATACAGTGGAGGAAACAAGTGTCGCGGGCAAGAAAACTAGTTTCAAGCGCAAGGAATATACCTATGCTCGATGCAAGGAAAACATTTGCAGGATATGGACATTTGGGGGGAAGTTTCCTCCAGGGATACAAGGTGTGAAGTCACAAAGGCTAGTATTGCAAGGCTGGTAACTTTTTGAGAATGCATATACAATTGGATATATAACAACAAATCGAGGTCGGCATTAGTTCTGAAAAGTGTGTGTGGTCAATATGCAATGCAACTGCAACTCAACACAACAACGTTTGGAAGCCCCGGGAGTAAATGACCAACAATAGATGAGAAGAAGATATGAAGCTTCAATGAAAAGTCGTGGCAGGACTAAACAAGGCTCCTAAGCCTATGAAAGTATTTCAGCATGGGCGCCAAACTGTGAACAAGTTTCTAACTAAGGCACCCATGAATGGTAAGATCTACCACGTGAACTATGACACTTTTAAACAATAAAGAAGGTTCTATGTCGCAACTCAGTGGGGTCAATACTAAGGCCAAATGAAACAAGAAACAGATAATGCAAAAATGCAAGAAGGGAAAAATCTAGCCTATATACCAGTTTCAATATCATTACCTGTCAAAATTGATCGACATGGAAGAAAAGGTACCAAAGAAAAATGTCTTCAAAGTCGTTTATATGAGACCAAAAACACTCACCCATAAGTTAATAAGTCTAATATAGAAACCTATGATAAAAACAAGTGTTATGGGATACGAAACTTGAAAACAAGAAACCCTAAAAATACAATATGTACAGAGCAATGCACAACCTTACGAATTATGCAGAGTAGTTCTCCAGGTAAATCCCATTGTTAGGATCATGCCAAGGGTTTCATTGGTAAACAACCTATAAAGCTTCCAGTTCAAGAGGAGGTCTAAGATCCATAGTCATAGCTTCAAGGATAGCCTCATCTAAAGGAATTTCAACATCCAAGAAATTAGGACCTGACAACACAGAAATACCAAGGCTTGAGGTCTCACAAACAGTTAGATTAGACTCAAGAGGAAATGTTGGATTACTTAGGCTAAAAGGGGAAATCAAAGGCTCACATGCCCCCATTGGATACAACACCTAATAAGTTTTCAAAACCTTGTATCAAGAAGGCCATCATGATTGTAACAAATCCTTCTCATAAGTAATTGAACACCGAGGATAAGACGCCACATAATTCACCTGTGGTGGAGAAGAGTCTACTCGAACACTAGGAACATACAAAGGGGAAACCTAGGATAAGGCCAAACTAGGATGGTGATTATCATATGAAAGCTAATCAATAGTGACAATGCTTCCATTGTGAGGGAAATGCATCACATGAAAGAGAGTAAACACCACAACATTCATCACATATACACAATCACACCCAAGAATCATATTAAAGTCTAAATGGCATGGCACCACTAAAATATCAACTAGGACAATATTCCCACCTAAGGTGATAGGCAACTGAGGAAGAATCCCCAAACATTTACTACGTCTTCTATCGAAAGCCAACAACTCACTGATAGTTGACACAAGCTTGGGAGAACCCAAAGCTTTCCAAGCCAAGGAGGATAAAATACTTGTGGAGGATACTTCGTCTACAATAAATTGGTAAATACCCATTGAATTAACTTTAACCCTTATCTGGAAAGGTGAATAATAAGGAAGATGAGGCTCAACAAGATCATTGTAATCAAAGGAAACCATCCTAGGAATTAGAGGGAGAGTACTCGAAGGGAGTGGACTGACCCCTTGTGCAGAAGGTACTGAACTAGAAATGCTAAAGACATAGTCGAAAGACACATCACTCCTAGAAAGAAGATTGGGATCAGTCGAAGATTACATCAATGAGACCACTTTGGTAGACTATGTTGAAGTTTTACTTATACAACTAGCAGTTATGGTTCTTCTTTCATTATTATAAACATTTATCACATTAGTTGCATAAATAAGATCATTGAAAGAGAGGCAATCACATAAACAATAGAGACACACATATTGTCCTGGGAAACCCTCATGGGGGAGAAAACCCAACAAAACTTCCTCAATATAGATAGACCAAAGACCGAACAAAATATCCTCCTCTACTCCTTCACTATGAAGAGTAGCGCACCACTTGACCAAGAAATACCAAGAGATAGACCAGAAACCCTCCTTGATGTCACCCCCAATTGCAATAGGTTCTCCTCCAAGACTTGCACACTGCAGAGCTGAGT
>ML779345.1:290193-306177 GCA_009831015.1 Picea engelmannii
TCCCTTTTAGGGTGACATTGGGTCTCCTAAGTGAGACGTTGGCCTCCAGAAGCAAAACGTTAGCCCTTCCAAGGCCTCTGGATCATGCCACATGTGCCACTTGGCACACAATTGCCTCCATCGTGTCCATCTAACGTTGAGTGACATCAAGGATCACAAGGGTGATGTCATGGGCCTTCCAAGGCCAACGTTCAGGGGGGAAGGCAAGACCACCCTAGGTCTAGGCCTGCTAAGGTGTCTCTGGTGGAACGTCCTCCTCTCTCTCTGGTGCAAGCCTTTGGTATATGTTTTCCCCTGGCTTGGGTCTCGACATCCAACTAGTGGGATTTTAGCCCTATGGAGGTCCGAGATAATCATCTCCCCATATGTCCCTGTCCATCGGGCATGGTCCTGTAGCAACAACAAGTACGCCCTCCATGGACTCATAAGTCACAGGGATCATAGCAATGCAAATCACATATAATAATCAAGTTATCCAAACATGTGCATAAAACCTCCCTTTTCCCAGACAAGTGCTCAAAGACGTTGTGCTATTCTACAAGCCAGGTTTGGAGAGGGTTCCAGGACACCCTATTGGGATAATTCTCCATAGGTGTGGGGTGTTTCCAGGTGAAGACCCATTTGGCTCATGTAAGTGCATGAGATGGTGTGGGGGATGTTTGGGCAAGGGGTGCAGTGGTGATAGGGAAATGTAGGTCTTACCTATGGGTGCCTCTAAAGAGGGTGAGTTGCACCTTGTCACAGATGCAATTGTTTCCTAGCCCATTCAATGCCTTTTTTCTTTTTATCTTATTGATTTTTATTTCAAGAGAATACTTGGGAGACACTACCCTGGCGTGGTGACCAGTGGTGACGACATTACCCACAATCATTTCACAGAGATGAGAAGGTTAACTCGTGATGAGACCCCCTTTCTCTTGGCTATGCCACCAAGATCCACTACCCTAGCATGGTGACCAGATGAATAGTAGTGTCATATCACTACATGCCCATGGACTTAATAGGTTGGCTCATGATGAGACCCCCTATCCACCAATTAGGTCTTGAGTTTTATCTTTTTATGGGTCCCCCCTTTTTCTTGTTGAGAAGCCTTTTAGTGCTTTTTCGGGGATCCGTGGGCAAAGCATCTCAAGGTTTGATATTTTGTCTTTTAACTTTTTCCAACTACTTTTACCCTCTGGGCCTTTAGCCCCTTCTTCCCACAAGACAAGGTACAACCCTTACTATCTTGGCAAACCCAATGCCCGAACCAATGTAGGGGATAGATAAGAGGGAAGATGATGAAAAGTGATAAGTATGGTAGGAATGGACGATGACCTTTCATAAATCCACCTAGTGGCAACTAAATCCTAAGGGAACCAACCTACTAGGGCATTCTATCATCCCCCCCAGGTATGGACAAGTCAAAAGGCATAAATTCCAAGCACGTGTCATGAAGCAAAAGAGAATTATATGCACATATTCAAATGTTTTGAGAATCGGAGTGACACGTACCACGATACCCAGATGCATTACCTCCTGGAGCAAGACCCACTGTTACTTCAAAACCAGGCCGATGGGATGGATGTTGTTGTTTTTGACATAATGGAGGCGTTGAAGAAGAAATATGAGCCCTCCGGGGCCAGGCTCAAGTCAATATGGCTCTCGGTACTCCATGTCTAGGACCTGTGGGCCTCGAGACATAATCTCCTTAGTTATCCCTAGGATAGGGGATAACCGTGAATAGAGTATTAATTTTTCATAAGCAGTCTACTTGGTCCAGAAAAGGGTTAAACCTATACCAAATAAATGTCCTTCCAAAGCCATTTAACGAGTGTTAAAGAGATAAATTCACTCGACAATCTTTTCATTTTTTCAAGAGTCGAAAAAGAGCTTAACCAAGACATGGGGGGAGTCCCATAAGTAAAGGTCAGAATACTTGTGAGTAAGAATATGGGATTCAAATGCAAAGTCATATCAGAACTATAAGGAACTCCCAGTCCTATGGAATAACTTCTGCATGGGCACCAAATGGCACAAATTTTCTAACTAGGGCACCCATATTTGGAAAGCCTCTACCACTTAGTAATGACACTTCTAGTAGCAGTAAGAAAGTTTTGTGTCACTAATAAATGGGTTTGTACCTAGGGTGTATGCATCACGGTCATAGGATGATGCAAGAGTGAAAAACATAGTGAAAACCTATCATATATGATGGTGAAAGAAAATACCAACCAAAAGCATGAACGAGCGATATGATGTTGGAAACCGCAAAAAATCCTGGAAAAAACCACCAAAAACCAAGTCTTTCCACTGCATTATTAGTCCATAACGTCAACAATTAGCACAAACTATAGGAAGTGGGTAAAAAGATTATACTAATAGTAAAAATAGACCATTTTACCATACCATCTGAGTTTGTTCACCTACATGGTGCATTTGGGCCATTTTTCCCACGATCTTCATGTGTCGATTGCGGGAGCTACGATCAATGAAATAAACAACCGTTTGGACCAAGTAAGTGCCCATCCCCTCTACTTCAATTTCAATGGTTTAAATTTCAATTTTAGGCCCTAATTTGTTAGTATTAGAGGGCGTAACATGGAAACTAGGGCGTACGCGGCTGATAGTTCATCGTGTCGCTATACGATCCCATATACGCGGGAAAAGTGAGGCCTGCATGCGTATATGCAGCTCTATACACGACTGTTACCAATTGAGCCCGCGTACAAGTCTGTGAACAACATTTTTGAAAGGTTTTAACTCAAAAAAAGGTTTCTCCTTTGCAGGATGGTGATTGAATGGAGGGAGAGGGAGCATGAAGAGATAGATGCAACAGTGGGAAGGGATGTAAGGGCCCAAAAAGATTTAAAGAGATGTGGCCTTTATAATTTTTTGGCTCTCAATGGAATGAAGGCTTAAGTGAGGTTACTCCAGTTGCTAGTAAACTACTGGGATCCGGAGACAGAGTCTTTCAACCTCGATGGGCAACCATTGAAAATCGAAGTGGACGATATATACTTCATCAAAAGATTATCTTGCCGAGGAGAGGTAGTGAATCTCAAGGCCCGAGGGGCTGGGGGTGGTATGAATATGGAGGAGTACATTTCCACCCATTGTGTTGTAGGCACAGATAAAGTAGGGAGAAAACTCCCAATCAAGGCGATCGAGAACATGAGTTGACAGTCTCTCTGGCTGACAGCTTTTTGCAAGATGGTCTTGAGAGATTTATTCACCGCATCTACTTGTCCATTTTCCTAGGGATAATAAGGGGAAGAATGATCATTTTTAAACTACAGTTTTGATGCTAACTCTTTCATCATTTCAAATTGAAAATGACTGCCATGATCAGTGACAATCTCTCTTGGGATTCTGAACTAGGTTATAATTTGGTTGAATACGAAGATAGTTGCAATATTACCATCGAATTTAATAGTAGGCATGGCCTCTGCCCATTTATTAAAGTAATCCATGACCACAATAAAATGTTGGTGCCCCCCAGCCGAAGCTGGGTTACAATCCATAAAATCTACCCCCCACTTGGTGAAGGGACTGACGGTGACGACTAGGTGAAGAGGGATTGGGTGTAAGCGCATTTTTTGAACGAACACCTGGAAAGGGTGACACTTCTTGACTGCTTCAACACAATCTTTAAAAATTCACGACCAAAAATAATCAGCTAACAATATTTTTGAGTTGTCGCAAGCCCGAATAAATGACCACCACAAGCCCCACTGTGACAATCATTGAGAACAGACTCAACTTCCTCGTGAGTCAAGCAATGGCGTAAAATATTATCTACTCCTTTACGATACTAAGTGTCGTCAATGATAAGGTAGTTCTTAGCCTAATGATGTATACATCGTCGATCGTCTCTCGACAGATGTTGGGGTAGCTTCAAGGTTTGGAGATAAATTAGAATGTCTCCATACCAGGGGTTTGAAGATGAGATAAGGAAGATATGTTCATCTGCAAATGAATCGTAGTGAAAAATGTCCTCATCTAGTCAAGGGAAGTCCGATATCAACTCGGCAAAAACTAGCGATTTCTTAGACTTCGTCCAAGCGAAATCGAGATCAAATTCTTACAAAATAATAATCCACTTATTGTATTTCCCCCCTATGATATGCCTACTGAGGATGTATTGAAATGGATTGATATCCACAACTACGGTAATTTTGCAAAGTAATATATAATGTCGTAATCTTTGAACCACATGTAAGGCGGCCAAGGCTAGTTTCTCTATGTGAGAGTATTTAAGTTCAGGACTGACTAGGTTTCGACTGAGATAGTAGACAGTGTGCTCATGGAGCTCATCTAACTCATGAACCAGAACCATGCCAATCGTCTCTTAGACGTGACGATATAAAGCAAATAGTCTCTATTGTAGTTTGGAGGCTTCAACAGAGGTGTTGATACCAAAGCTTTCTTAAGAGCATCGAAGGATTCTTGGGCTCACTCATCCCCTATAAACAGAGTATCCTTCTTCAAAAGATGCATGAAACCCTTAGTTAAATTGGTATAGTTCACTATGAACCGACGCACGAAATTATCCTTCCTCTGTGAACCTTGAAGTTGTCTAATGTTGCGCGGCGAAGGCTATCGAAGTATTGCCTCAACCTTCATAGGATCTACCATGATCCCATGCTCAGACACTAAGAATCCTAAAAGATGGCCAAACCTAATGCAGAAGATGCACTTGTGAGGGTTCAACCGAATCCGATAGTAACGACATCTCTCAAATACTAATCGAAGGTGAGCGGGGTGATCTACTCGCTTGCGAGAGTGAACATCAAGATCATCTAGGTAAGCTTCGACAATATGCTTGAGATCCTGAAAATCAAAGGTCATGGCACGTTGGAAGGTTGCTCCGGTGTTTTTAAGGCCAAAATGCATTTTCTAGTATGCAAAAGTACCCCAGGGACAAATAAATGTCATCTTATGTTGATCCTCGGGTTTGATTTGAATTCGATTATACCCTGAGAATCCGTCCATAAAATAAATGACTTCGCTTCTCACACACTCATCAAGAATCTGGTCAATGAAAGGAGTCAGGAAGTTATCTTTAGCACATGCCTTGTTCAGGTCTCAAAAATCCATACATATGTGGATGGTTCCTTGATTTTTATTTACGTGAATGAGGTTGGACACCCATTTATTCAAGGGAATCGGGTAGATGAAACCAACATTAAGTAGCTTCTCTATCTCTGCCTTAATAGCAGGGGCCTTCCTAGGATTAAAATCTCTAAGACGTCGTCGAACAGGTTTAACATCCGGATAGATTATAATCTCATGTTCGACAAAGTTGGGGATGATCCTTGGCATCTCTTCATACAACCAAGCGAATACATCACAAAACTCTTTGAAGAGATCAGTGTAGATCTGAATTTCTTCAGGCGAACAATCTGCACCGATATATATGTTCTCAATTTTGCCAGGAATATGAGAGATGTCAATCGTGACTGTAGGAGAAATATTCGCCATGTTTCCTTTGGCATAAATACCATGTGTATCTAATGGAACCACAACATGACTGACCATCTCACTCAAGGTAGATATAAAGTCATCGTGTTTGATCTTAACAAGATCTGGGAGGAAATAGGAGCAATGATGCATATCCTCCCAAGGCATATCAGGACCATACATGGCCTCTAAGATGGTTTCATCTTAAGGTAAAGTATCGTCGAGGCAATCATGCGAACAAGATGATTGAGTGACTCTTATGGGCTCTAGAACATTATCCACCTCGTCCGTCTACGAGGAGGAAGAATCTAGGTCAGAAGTAGCGTCAAGAATAGACTGATACGTAACTTATGTTGTTGACAGTGGCATTTCCATCCCAATGTGTGACTCACCTTCGTATGACATAGTCAGGGAAAGTACGGTCCAAGGTTCGTTGAAATACGTAGTACAAAAAGAAATAGACCTCATCGACGACGAAGACTCACTAGAAATGGCATGACTGTGGTGAATTGGTGCCATAAAATCAAAGCTACCCATCATAGAGGAATACATTTCGAAACCAACATCCTCATTTTCCTGCTGAGAATTGTCGATCACAGGGACCGAAGGTCCAACCGATGCATTAGGACTAGCGTGCGCAAAGGACAACTGATCAATCATCATTATTTTTCCTTTGTGCAGAAAACATAAAGTGTTGAAAACGAACAACACGACGACTATCATGGCATAAGTCCAATTACGCCCTAGTAGTAAATTATGGTCGAGGGGTGCATCAACCACCTCGACATCAACCTCCATTGTCTTCCCACCTAACTGTATCAAAAAAGTAGGAAGAATTATGTGGGGTCGAAACGAACGCCCATCAAATGTTATCAACATAGTCATAGATTGGGAATAGAGTCAGAGAGCCAATGGCTTTCCAACAAGTTAAGGACGTCGAACATGTCGCAACACCTTCATCAATTATAGTGTGTTTGACGGTAATTTTCATGTACTCCACATGGATTTGAAAGGACACGTGGTAAGGTAAGTGAAGCCTAACATTGTGATGTCAAACTTGATAACCTTTGAGCCACATGGGTCTAGAGCTCCTAATGCATATAACAAGGTGTTCCTCTTTAAAGGACACGTTTGGAGCATGTTCAAATCCAACATCGCACAAGGGGTTTTGCCCAGATCTTCAACAATTGAATAGTTCTGGGTGGTTCTAGCAATAGGATTGGGGGCAGAGCACTTTATTACTCCTTTTATAATACGAGGTGAAGGTTCCAGCTTTTCGATCTGCAAGGGTGTTTCTGGAGGAGGAGGAGACTTTGGACTACAATGGTCTGTAAAGAACCATAATCACGATAGCAAGTGGCTACATCAATCTAAGACTTGACCATATTGACACATAGATGGCCACCTTCATGTGCCGGGGGGTTTTGACTCCCGTTCGACGCATTTTCGATGTTGGGGGTCCCCAAGGCCATGTGTCGATTATGCAGAAACGGATTTGTCCGCACAGCGGGCGGCTACGATAAGAGCCTCGAGGCTTCCTCGATTTTGGGGCATAGGTGACTAAGGTGATCATATTTAAAAAGTTTACAAGGAAACTTCACCTTCCATTTTTCTTTCTTTCCCTCACCAACATTATTATTCAATCTATCATTGTTAGTGTCATCCTTGGATTTATTATTATTTTTCCCACCCTTATGATTATTAACTCGTACTTTCCTTTTATTCCCTCCTGGTTGTTGGTTACCATTTGGTTAGTCGACGACTATACATAATGCACATCCGCTGACTGAGTGGGAGTGGAGGACGAAGCCGAAGCTTGTCCTGCTATAGGCTAGCTTAGAGAAAAATCTTTCAACTGGTTCGTCACCAAGTCCATAGACTTAACATTTGCAGAGCCTATGATGTCATTGGCATGAGATCCGAGCCTTTTTCTAGGGTCATAGTTCGACCGCGGTGCGTCAGGAAGAATTTCATACAACATCTCAGATTGAGCATATATGAGGTCCAATCGTTGGGCTTTGAAAATAGCTTCTTCCTCAGATGTTACTCAGGATGTAGAGACATCCTTCGAAATACAAGGCAATAAGGACTTAAGGAACCACTCCAACATAAAATTTGGAGGAATGTAGGCTTTGATTAACCTCTTCCATCTATGCCACTCTTAGATATGTTCTGAAATATGCACGACTTTATCTTGGTGGAGGGACGACAAAATTTCTATGTTGGCATCGTAACGAACTGACAACTGGAAGTGGTTGAGAAAGAACAAAACCATCTGGTTAAAGTTTTCGTATGTTCCCCCCGATAGCTCAATGTACCATTTCATGGCGACCCCCGTGAGGGTGCGTTGAAAGAGCCTCAAATGAATAGAATCGTCATTCAGGGAGTTAGATGAGCACCAAAGATGAAAAGTAGTGACACGATCACCCAGATCCTCTCCAGTCTTGCCATCAAATTTTAGAATGTCCGAAGGAAGCTTGGTGGGGTCGGGGGGCCATAACGGATCGTGACGCACATGGTCATTCATTAATTTTGACAAATCTGGCATATTAAACTTGGCCAGAAAAGGGAGTTGGGATTGCGGTGTCTTAGCCCATGCTCCCGGGAAAGATTGGGGCTGAGGAATGGCAAGCCATCCAAGGTTTTAGTGCATGCCATGGCCCTGTCTAGTAGGATAATATCCTCCTCCAAATTGATTCATAAAAGGTTGTATGGGCACCATACTCGCGGAAGCGGCATGATGAGGGTTATATACATTTCCCCCAGCGGAAGGGGCTCTAGGCTGGGGGTTTCCCATAGTGTGAAAATGACTCCCTTCGGATGGAAATCTGAAAGACAGAGGGGGATTCACCATAATAAATGTGTTTTTCAGAATCGGCATGGAGGAGGAGGGGATAAAGGATGAAATATAGGAAGTGAATTGTCCGCTCGATTGAGCACTCCATCCAAGAGAATTGAGAATAGGGTTAGACTTGGAGGAAAGAGCAGGCCAACCTCCAATTGTAGGATTCATTTGGGGAATATGGACTCCGCCAAACGAGAGAGGAGCATACGGAGGAGTCATGCCCCCATTTCCAAAACTAGGATTTGCATTAGCCACTGGAATGGAGGATGAGAGTTGCGACGTCAGGTTGGGCATACCAAAAGAAAAGGGATTAGAGACCAAAGGTATTGACTGAGAATTGTGACCTGGCATACCAAAAAGAGATCTGAAAGGGTTTGTTCCTATGGGTTGAGTAGAACCCACAGGTTGGATAGCACTAGAGGCGGGGATCTCTGGCACCCCCACCATCGAGGATGAAGGAGCAAAAGGGATCCCACTAATCATGAAAGATATATGAGTCGAGAGACTCCTTGTGACATTCGGGTTTGACTCAGTATTGCTAGTGGGAAAATCCCCCCTTAACTACACCGAGGTTTAAGATGTAGACAGAGTGAATGATCGTCTAAAAGTCGATCAATTTTCTACTCTACCCCAAACATATCAAAACAAATGAAAAGAAAACAATAAGAGAGAAGATTGATAATTGTACCTTTTATCCCACGTCTGGTGATGATCTCCTCAAGCTCTGTAGTTCCAACGACTGGACGTCTCCTCCAAAGGCTGACCTGCATCCAAAACTAGGCAAACAAGGACTAAAAGCGTGTTATTCTATTCATGAGTTAGGGTTAGATATCAAATCCTACGTATAAATCAATGAAAATACACAAAACATCATCCTTTGGGACAGGGAAAAGAGATTATTTTATTCATCAAACAAAGACTGAAACTTACAATCTATGTCGGCCACCATTCTGAGAACCTGGTCCAGGCTCCTCTTTACAATGCTCCAAGTGCACCTTCAATAGGCCTCTTCTCTCAATATTATGATCACCTTAAGGAAAGGGAATGGATTGAATGGAATAAGAAGGGGTTGAAGAGGGAATGTTGAGGCAATATCTCACAAAAGGTGGCAAAAGCTTGGGCAAGGAGGGGAAGTGAAATTGGGCAAAGTTTCATTGTTCTTATGTTTGGATGTGAAATGAGACCCCAACACCTCCTTTTATATGACAAAATGATGGTTATTCAGTTGGGCGACGGGCTATAGTAGTTGAATTGGTTGGGAAACTTCCAATAGCCCATGAATTTCAACGAATTCCTTACAACTTTTTAATTCTTCCAGGGCGCGTACATGCTCTAAAAAATGGTTTTTTAAGAAGAGATTCTCAGCAGTGCTTTGGAAAAATATGCAAGTAAGAGGGCCAAGGCCATGTATGCATGGATAGGTCATTTTAGGGATATAACAGATGCCCCCTAATGTGTGAGGTCAGAACAACAATCGATGGCCAAGATACATTGCAATATGCTCACCAATGTATGAAATCGAGTGAGCTCGGGACCATAGTTCGGGTGGTGCCATCTGCAAAACAACAATTGTCTCTCTGAGGCATGCATACCCATGCTTGGGATGAACTAAATCATGGCTTCCAATCAAATACACTGCAGATCCATGTCATATAACTATATAAAGTGTAGTCGCGAGCAATGCACGTCGGATCTACATCTCAAAATCAGTCGAAGATATACAAGTATAGTATTCATCTTCAAGAAGCTAGTAACGCCTGATGGCAGGAGATGAGGTCTTCATAGCTTGAGCAACACCTTAGAGATCTTCAAAACTCACGTAGGAGTATAATGGGAGTGTATAACTCACTGCTCTGAGGTCTTCCACATCTCGTCAGGAAAAGACATGAGGATCTCGATGATCATGCAGAGAACTTCGTCGATTTTGAATATGGACTTGACTAGACTCTCGGGAAGGCCGACTCATGAAAGTCAAGATACAAACTGTAGAAGGCCGACTCAGGTTGAGTGAAACTTCCCTTGGACAAAAGCACGAAAGATGATCATGCTCAGGCAGCACGACATTGACATAAGTTTGTGATGCAAGAGGCAACGCAAACTCTCCATGTGTTTGGAAGAGTAACCAAACAGAGGAGGACACAACTCTATGTAGCGAGAACAATTTCCCAGGGTCATACTAGATCCCAATGCTCGACGAACAAACAGAAGGATGTGCTTTGTCTAAGGGAAACTCTGTGTGCTACTGAAAAAAGAATGAATATTTCCCGTCCCATCTTTTTGGAAAATTTTATTTTGTTTGTCTTTTTCAATTTTTTAAGAGCTCGAAAAAGAATAAAAGAATGCTACGTTACAAAGGAGGAACGAGTGTCACAAGCAAGCATACTACTTCCAAGCACGAGGAACATACTAATGCTCAGAGCAAGGATACATGTGCAGGGAGAGGACACCCAGGAAAAATTCCTCCATGGGTCAAGGTGTCAGGTTGCAGAGGCAAGAAGTGCTACAAGGCTTGCGTACAAGGCATGCTTCAAAGGTTCAGTTGAGAGAAACATGGAGCCGGCATTAGGCCAAAGATGCAAATATTAAAATCCCAAATGCAATTAAGCAACACACAATGAGACCCCTTCTATGTAATTTTTACGAGCCCAGAGAAGGTAAGCTCAGTAGTTTTTTCACATTTAGAGAATCTGAAAAAACGCAAAAAGAAGACTCTAGGGAGTACCTCTTTCAGATATATTTTAGTCGGTTCGAAAAAGGGTTAAACTTGCACTGAAAAGACGTCTATTCAAAACCATTTTAATGAGTGTGACAAAGACAAGATCACTTGGCAATCTTTTATATTTTAAGGAGTCTCAAAAGAGCTTAACTATGGACTCACAACCTTTTTCTGAGTTTAGTCTCCTTAGCCCGAAAAAGTATAAAAGTTACAGAGGAGAACTCTCCCGGCAAGATGAATCTCCCGAGGCATACCTTTTTTCGCTATAATCTACAAGCTGGAAAAAAGGTTAAACTCATGCTAGTTGATGTTCTTCTGGACCAATTTAACGGGTCTGAAGGAACAAGGTCACTCGATAATATTTTCAATTTTAGGGAGTCTAAAAAGAGCTTAACTATGGGCTCCGAGGGGGGTCATTTTTCGTAAGTAATCTCCAAGGCCGAAAAAATGTGATAAACCAAAACCAAGGAGAATGTTCCTTTTTCGAATATTTAGTCCCTCGGGCCCGAAAAAGGGTTAAACTTACGCCTGAGAATGCTCTTCTAGCGAACCGAAGTTCCTAGAGAATACCTTTATTCGTAAAATTAGTCATCCGGACCGAAAAAGGGGTAAACTACCATCGGACATATGTGCCTTCAAATTTGAGTTTGGCAAGCGTGAAGGGAAACAAGATCGCTTGACAATATTTTCATTTTTAGAGAGTCTGAAAAGGTATTAAAGAAGAATCCAGGAGGCTACTTTTCTCAGTTAATCCAGACAAAATCGAAAAGAATAAATACAGTCTCGTTCGATGTTGCTTTCGAATTTCAAAGCGAGCTTGAAAGACAACAAAGCGTGCTCATTTAAGGAGTCCCGATGGTAAGGCCAAGAATAATGGTGCATCAAACGAATGAGGCTTTATCTCGTAATCACGACAGGACTAAAAACGACTCCCAAGACTATAGTCATTACTGGCACCATGAATGCCAAAATGCAGCAAGGATCTGCCTAGGGAATCCATGTAAAGGTAGGATATACCACCTAATTATGACACTTCTAGAGTAGCAATGAAGGTTTCGTGTTTCACTTCAATGGGGTCGATCCTATGGCAAAGCGAAAAATACAACAAGATGCATAAAGTGGAAATGAAATCCTAACTTATATGCAAAAAGTTGGAAAAAATAACTTTTACCAAAGGATACCCAAAAAGTGACCCATCCCAAAAATTACCAAACCAAAAGAAAAAGAGCATCAGATCGACCAATAAGAAACTCGGAAGTGGAATCAAGTAATTACCAAGCCAGGAAAAAAGACAAAGGGGGTCAAAAGGGGGTAAAAAGGGCCAAAAAAGTCTATAAATAGAAGCTGACAACTCATTTTGACCATTGCAATTTGAAAATCAACAAAAAGGTGAAAAACCCCCTTCGCTCAAAGAGTTGATTCTGGGAACTTCAGTGGACAAAACGACCTTCTACTTGGACCAAGTAAGTACAAATCCCTCCCTCCTGCATTTCAATACTTCTTTTATGCATTAATTTTAGTTTTTGAGGTGGCACACTCTCCTAAAAAGAGTCGCCCTACGTGTACGCGAGTTGTCCAAGGACAACCCACATATGTACTCGGGCATGAAACTACCATCCCATGTACATATGTGACTATGTACGAAACAACCCGCGTACACCTTTGCAAGATTTAAAAAAAAATAAAAATGCAAGTAGTAACTCTCCTCCACTTTGTCATGAAATAGGATGTATGTTCATTGGAGGGAGAGGGAGCATGAGGACATTGATGTTTTGGTCAAAGAGGACCCTATATCCATCGCCACACTAGAACAATGTGAGCTATGGAATTTTTTCCAGTGTCCGTTCATGAGGGCACAACCTAGACTGATCAATGCTCTTGTGGAGTATTTGAACCCAGATGCAGAGGCCTTTATGCCAGAGGGTTAATCACTGACCCCCACCACAGAGGATATATACTTCTTGATTGGCATCTCAAGGAGAGGGGAACCATTCAACCTGAGGACATTTCCCCCTGGGCCTTTCAACATTGAGGATTATATTCAGATGTACTGTGAGGCCAACATTGAGAAGATAGGTTCTCAGGTGTTGATTCACAAGATCACCAGTATATCTTTGCGTGTGATCTTACTATTGATCGGGTGGATTATTGGATCTGCAACCCTACATCATGCCTCCCGGGCACACATGCATTGTGCCATTCAGTGTCTGGAGGCACACATTTTTGGCTGGATTATGACCATGCTGATGTGTATGAAGAGACAACTTACAGAGTGTCGGCAATGTACCAACAAGAACTTCGGGTTCAGTACTATTTTGTGCTCCTCCTTCTTCGAGAGGGTGCTTAGTCTCAGTCACAAAGAGATGGTATGGGGGCATGTGGCCTCCTTCCCATAAGTATGCAGGTGGGAAGCATTGCTTCCATGACAAGGTGGAGGGAGGACCATAGAGGTCTTCAACGACAAATTCTATGGCTGTTGGGCATAAGAAAAGAGTATTTCTATTAAAATAATCAGCATAAGTACATAGGTGACAAACTTTTATAACTACACATATCAAACCGAGAAACTAAGTTCCTCCAATTAGGCCACCACCACTTCAATCCTCCACCAAAGGAAAGCTCATATAAAGGAGTCGATGAGGTTCTCCATAACAAAGAAGGAAGAGCTTGGGGGTTGAACAAGGAGTTCAGACTTTCATGGAAAACAGGATGCAGACTCAATATGAAGTGAAATTTCTCCAAAGTGTCTTAGCTCTCAAAGTTGAATTGTTCAATCCCCTAAGGCATGGATATGGCTCAATTTATAGCCTTCAAATAGAACTAAAGGGCCGAGTAAAAACGTTTCCAGTATATGGAAGGTCAAGGATCATGGATCTAGTGACATGACATGGAAACGGACATTATTTTTAATTTCGAGCACCAAACCCGATGTACGTGGGCTGTAGTGGAGCAACTTGCGTATATGCTTGTTGTATAACTAATAGGGCAGGTATATGTGGAAAAAATGTTTTTTTGGCTCTGGAAGGTGCAAAAGGGAACTTCAAGTCTACATAGGGAAATGGAAAGGCCATCCAAGCAAGTTACATGGAGTGAGGCAAACTTTGTTGTAACACTTGCAAACTTTTGACATTTATCACATGCCTGTGTAAATTTATAAGAATCCTTGAATATTGAAGGCCAGTAATAACTATTGGACACACCTCCCACACCTAGAGGGGGGGTGAATGAGTGTGGGGCTCTTTTTCCCAAAACTTCCCTTTTACACAAAACTTATTAGTTGGCATTAAACTTTTACTCATTACTCATTGTTGTCCTTTATAACCAGTTAGATGTGAACACATATCAACAACATATATCAGCAATGTATCATCAATAAGTCATCACCATAAGGAACACAAAGAACACAAGATGTATGTACAATTTTTCTTTTTATTATGGAAAACAATCCAGAGGTTTTCCAGCAACAACTGAATAGAGTACAACTATACAAGAGCACCAACTCTATAATGCAAGACTCAGCTTATACCCTCAGCACCAACTAAGATAAGGAAACAATCCTCAACAGATATCAATCAGTCAACAAGTACGCTACATGTCGGTAGTGTAGCCAGCGTGTGTACGCGCTTTGGCTCACTACAGATCGTGTATGCACGCGGCCAGTGTATACAACAACCTGCGTATACCTTTTGAGCTGTTAGGGTTTTTCCTTCAAGATCAACTTAGGTTCTTTGCAATCAATATATCATTCTCTTATGTCTCTGACTGTCCAATCTGACCACCACCCAGTCACAACATCTCCAAGCTCTCCAATAGCTTGCTCATGCTCCACAATAAATCAATATGAATGCTATCTCAAACATGTATAAACAACTAGTATACCATAGCAATCATGTCACCATTGAATCCAAAGAGTATTGCTCACTCCATCAACCAAATCATCCAAACTGAACCATATCATAGAAGCCA
Organism: Picea engelmannii; assembly: GCA_009831015.1. NCBI lineage: Eukaryota > Viridiplantae > Streptophyta > Pinopsida > Pinales > Pinaceae > Picea > Picea engelmannii. The sequence continues at coordinate 305,163 of ML779345.1, forward strand.
TACGAGGAATTCCCTAAGCATTCACAACACATCAAACAACAATATTCATCAAGACAATAATGTAACCATACCAATGTCTCAGTGATAGATCTGAGCCCATAGAATGCAGATATGGAACCTGCCTCATCATCCAAGAGCTTGGCACCATCTCAAACACAAGTCTTCATCATTCCATCCATTGTACACGCCTTGTCCTCATACAGCCCGCGTGTGTACGCGCCCTGGCCCATTACAACCCACGTATACCTCAGAAACTAGGGTTTTTGAAGCTCCGAGACTTTTGTCATCAAGATCTCCGACATTGCCGAAACTTTGATGCATCCATGAGATCCTCCTCTTGCTTTCTTCCTCAGAATAGATCTTCAATCATGCTCAAGAGATCCACACCAAAGATTCTCTCACAAGAAGCTCTCCATCAATACTCCACAAGATAATCTCACAAGAAGCTCTCCATCAATACTCCACAAGATAATCTCACAAGAAGCTCTCCATTGATCCACAAAAAAGGATAATCTACAAGAGACCATTGCTATCTTATTTATGCTTTCATCTTCTAGGTCACTTAACCCATTTCTAGGTCATTTAACCAATTTTGCTTATTTTAGGGTTAACTACTTTCCATAAATAGAAAGTTCTCCAATATTTTATCATTTAAATATTCCTTCTTGATTTTGTCACTTCTCTTTATTATTTAAATAATCCACCTTGACTTTGTCACTTTTACTTTATCATTTAAATAATGATTTTTTCTTTTAGGTCACTTTGACTTCTTTGACCTTGTGGGCTTCAAGCCAACATATGGGGGTCCTCCAACTTCGTAAAGCCATAACTCTCAAACCGTGAGGAGTTATGTGACATTCCACATACCATCGAAAATGGCATGATAAGCACTATCCATCTAGGATAGTTTCACCAACAACTTCATTGATCTTCATCTCATTATTCCACATACAAGCATGGGTCCTCCAACCATTCTTCTAGGATAACTCAATCCGCAAAGTGTCTTCCCATGAGG
>ML779345.1:320966-338773 GCA_009831015.1 Picea engelmannii
GGAAACTGCGCTAATGCATAAGGTCATGGGTGGAAAAGGGGCCATCCATTTATAGGAAGTTACTTAGTCCTATTGTGGGGATTACTCGAGGCTCTTGATTTTCCACCGTGAAACCCAACTTTTCAACTATAAATTGATGTAAGTTGGGTTGGTTCGCACCAATTAACATTTTTACTATGGGACCTCACAAGTCTTGCAATAAAACTTGACCAAAGCATAAATAATATCAAAATTATAATGGGACATATACTCATAACATCAAATTTGTCTAATTTATCAAATATGGAGTAAGATGTAACTCATCAAATATTATCAATAAACTTTTTCTCATCAAATAAATTATAGCTCATTAAATAATATATTGCACCACAACACATTAACTCTTGATGATCAATGTCAATAATAGAGAAAAAAACTATATTAATATGCTAAATAGATTAACATGACCAACATGTCATCATAACATATATGCCATAATCAATGCAACCAAACCACCAACATCAATCCAACACAGAAACCAAAACAAATCTAAAGATGACCAATAATACATGGACCCGCAATATGACAATATGTAAACTCACCATAAGCGACAATGTGCACATCCACACCATATAAGTTGGTACCATGAAGGTTAGAGGGGTGTTACACAACTCATATTGGGTGCACCCATGAAGGTTTGATACCCTTGGGTCTTCAACGACCAAATGATTAGTGGTGTTGGAAACATAATCCGTTAAGGGTTACTCGGACAACGAATATGAAATGTCACATGACGTGAACTGTCATAAGGAGTCCAAGAGACATTGGAATATAAATCCAATGGTCACGATCAATGTATATAAACATGTTTCATATCATTTAACAATATGCATATAATATTTATCTTTATTGTGTAGTCCAACAATGGTATCTGTTATCACACAGTTTGTAGCTAGGTCAGATGGCTAAAGGATAGAGGCCAAACTGGCGTAACATGAACCTTCCCCACCCAATGTCACCACAATGGGGAGGTTCTTTCTATTCAGGGTGGTTAGCCCAAAGGAGACGTCCCCGATAACCTGGGGTTTTGAAGAGGCAAAGTATAAAGGTCAAAGCAAAAGTTCCTCCTCACAGGTTACCACCAAGGTTAGATAGTCCGGCTAATCAGCCAACAAAGAAGTGTATGCCCAAATGAGAACACCTGCCCGGAACAAGACAATAGCAAAATAATATATATGCATGCTATATTTCAGTGGGTTAGTACTTCATGTAACTATCTGACATCAATATATAAGCAATGTGAAACAACAGAGATTAATGAGATCAACGTTTTATCAATATAGCAATGGAGAAGTATCAATTCATCAATAACTATTGAGATGATGTAATTAACAATGTATCTAACCAATCTTTTACTCAATAAATGCTTTCAACCATCATCTAATTGCTTATCATTAAAAGGTGTTGTGTCAAGATGGAATAACCAAGTATGACGTCAGCCTAGTTAGGGTTAGCTAGTTAGTTAGGGTTTCAAATTTAAAAGTTTTGAGAGGTTGTTTGAGCACTATCACTTCAACGTTGTGGCTCTAAGATCAGTGCCCAGGGGTAGATGGAGTCAATTAAGAAGAGGGTGCAAAGTTGAAGGAAATAAAGGCTAAGGACAAGAGGGAAGCGTTCTAGAGTGATGCAATGGTAGGGCCCTAGAATCAAAACCCTAGGGGAAAGAGGCTCACTCCGGTGTTGCTTAAGCAAAGTCTCGTGCTCTTTCCTCCTTCCTTAGGTCAAACTTGGCAAAACGGTTAGCATAAAAGATAAGTTAAAATAAGAGGATGAGGTGAGGGAGAGTGTTTCAATGGCAAGGCTCTATCACCAAACCCTAGAAGATGGACGGCCCTAGGTGTAGATAACCTAGGCCTGGGACGTCACCTCCTTCTTAACCTTCAAAAAATCACAGCTAGCACAAAAGGAAAAAGTGAAAAGAGTGTAGCAAAGGCTAGGCTCTTTCTTCCTTCTTCAATGGCTAAATATTTCTCTCTAAGGGGACATGAAACAAGGACCTACTTGTGTGCTTGTCACCTAGGGTTTTAAATCATCAAATTTATAAGTAAATGCAAGAATACAAACCTACAACCATTCAATTAAGAAGTTTTGCAGAAAATACACTTACATATCATGAAGAAAAAGCATGTGCAAACCCTAGTTGTAAACCTTCCTTTAAGAGAAATGCCAAAAATGCCAAGATAATCATTCCATCAACAAGTGCGCCTCACATAAAAGACCAAATACCCAAACTAGGGTGCAAAAATCAGACCTCACAAGAGAGTGAGTTGTGTTGTTATGTCAAAATGAGGATAAAACTCCTCAATATATAGTGTATCATGACCTCTAATTAAAATTAGGTCATTAAAAATAGTCGATGAGGCTACAAACCAAAATCATATTGTTTTTTACATTAAATTGTTAAATCAAAGCCCTAAATGAGCATAAGCAGGACGTCAAGCCATCCTGAGGGAGACGTTGGTCCCTTTTACGGAAAAATCCAGCACAAATGACAAAACATTGACCCTCTTTGGGCCTCCAAACCCTGCCACACGTGCCAGTTGTCCTGTCAGACTGCCACACTGTCAAGATGACGTCAATGGCTCCTAGGTGATGTCCTGGGCCATCAAAGGGAGACGTTTCACCTAAAGTGGGTCAACCCCCCTAGAGTGGGCTCAACCAAAGTGTCCTGGATGGAACGTCCTTCTTCTTCTCATGTGCAAAATCCCAATCAAGCATTGTCCTGTCTCTGCCCCTTATGGGGTCCTAACAACCATCTGATGGGCTCTTCAGCCCCATGGAGGTCTGAACTAATCATCTCCCCATGTGTATCGGTCCAACTGGTACATGTCCGTCGGGCATGGTCCTGCACATCAAAAACTTCGCCCTCCATGAGCTCATTAGTCACAGGGATCATAGCAATGTCAATCACTTTTCATCATTAATGTTATCAAATACATGCAATAAAATCCTGATATATCATACAATAGCTCAAAGATATTACAAAGACCTACAATACAAAGTCAAAGAAAAAGACAAAATACCCTATTGGGCTAGTATCCATAAGGAAAGGAAAGTCTCCAAGGGGTATCATCCAAGCCATGTAGAACGAGGTGATGTGGTCAAGGGATGTCCAGACATACGGGTAGAGTGAAAGATAAGGATGCATGGTATTACCTGTGGATGCCTTTGTAGAAGGCGAGTTGTACCTGTCACGGATGCAATTCTTTCCAAGCCCTTCATTGCTTTTATTCTTCTCTTTTCTTTATTGTTTTCTTCTTTTTTATTTCAAGGACTAACTAGAGGACACTGCCTTGGCGTGGTGACCAGAGCTGACAATGTTACCCACAAGCACTTTCATAGAGATGATAAGGTTGGCTCGTGATGAGACCCCCTTTCCCTTGGCCATGCAACCAAAGGCCACTGCCCTGGCGTGGTAACCAGATAGTGGCAATGTCATACTGCTAGGTACCCATGAACATAATAGGCTGACTCGTGATGAGACCCCTTATCCTCTTGGCTAGGTCTTGTTTTGTTATTTTTCTTCGGGTCCCTCTTATTTCTTGCCGAGAGGCTTTTTATTGCCTTCTCGGGGATCCCTGGACGAGCCATCTCTAGGTTTCATTTTTTATGGCTTTTATCTTTTACTAGCTGCTTTTACCTTCTGGGCCTTTAGCCCTTTCTTCCCACGAGATAAGGAGCAACCCCACAAGCAGATCATCCTAATGCTCGGACTAAGGGAATGGGACATATGAGTGGGAGATAAGATGTAAAAGTGATGATATGATGGGAGCGGACGATGGCTCTTCAAAAATCCCCCCGGTGGCAAACTAAAACCTATGGGTACAGGCTTGCTAGGATACCCTGTCAATCCCCCAAACCATGGTAAAGTGGGTTAATGTAAGATATAAGCAGTCATCATAAATAAAAGGAATTTGATGCATATATCTAAAGGTTATAATGATCAAAAATGACACATACCATGATACCTAGACCAATTACCTCATGGAGCAAGAGTCTTCTCCGATACAAGTCCAAGCCGAAGGTGATGGATGTTGTTGTTGCTGACAAGACAAGTCTGATGAAGGAGAAGAAAGATGGCCCCCCCAGGGCCAGGGCCATGCTCAGGTCAATCCTGCTCTCGGTACTCCATGTCTAGGACCTGTGGGCCTCGAGACATGATCTCCTAGTTATCCCATGAAATCGGGGATAACAGTATCAAATCTTGGCCTAACTCCATGAGTAGATTCCTTGGCATTCTAAAACGCCTCTGTTGGCTTGCATGTCTCTCTGTATTCTGCGCCATGATTTATTCTCCATCTTTATTCTATGTCTGCTAGTCTGCCTGGCGCAATCCCTCTCTGATAGGTTCTCGACCTTTGCAAGGTATCACTCCATTATATGGCATTAGTTAAACTAGACTCTACCTTTAAAACCCTAATTTCACTCTAATCTCTCGCTCCTGGTGTTTGTGTCTCCTTTCGCATGACTTATGGTTCCAATGCGCAAAGATCCTCTCATGCTCACACCTGCAAAGCATTAACTCGACCATTAGGTATCTGACTATTCCCATTCTCCTCTCACGCAGCCTCCGTCTCCTTACAGTCTTGGACAATGGCGATCAAGGTGAAATATAATGACCTCATTAAAATTGCGACCTCTCAGACCCGATACAAGTCTCGGTCGAGCTTCTTGGGATGGTAATGGTCTCCATCTTAGACACAATGTTCTTTTTTTGATATCTACACTCTCTTGTTCCAACCACTCGAACCCTATCCTCAACCATTCTTCTAACTGAAACCCTAGGTTGTTGCTAATTCAAGGAATGATCTTGTAACCTCGTCGTTGTCCACGACTGACCACCTAAGAATGGTTTTGATGATGCTTATTTGATTCTTTAGATAGAATCTTCTCGCCCAACACATTGCTAGTAAGAAAGAGGGTCTGTCATTTTCAGAGACATCAACGCTTGAAGATACCAATGTTGAGAATGTTTTTTCAACAATTTTGGTGGAAATACACATGATAATCAGTAAGAAAGCCCTTGCCTCATAGGAGGCTGCAGGAGTTGGCATCAAATAAAGGAAAACTATTGTTGTTGTAGACCTTGACACTAACACAAAGAAGGCTTGTTGGTCATAGCAAGATTATATATTCCTGGCAATTAGACCGTGTTAAGCCACCAAGGATGAAGCCTAACCCTATCACTCGCCCAGTTATTTGTTCAATTGTCCTTTGGCATATTTGATAGGTGCAACATCCACTTTTTAGCATTCCTTCATAGGCGTTCTAGGCACAGACACAATGACGGATCCTTTGTACATACTATATGATTGATGGCTACCACTCCTCATAGCACTTTTCTCCAATCTTTTCAAACAAATATCTCTTCCTTGTCTGGATCAATTTATGTGGGTTGCTATCTAATTGCCTTCCACACGTGATATTTGAGTGCATTTCCATGCTTGTTATTGTTCATTCTCCATTGGGTGATCATCTCCAATGAGACATACAAAACCTATTGAAGTAAACTCACCAATGTTTTCTCTATGAGACGTACGAAACCTTATAGCGCTATGGCTCCCTTCATTTTCTCTGCTTCGATCATGTCATAATCAATATTTGCACTGCTTGCTTTCCTTGCCATCATGACTCTCTTCCTTGCCATCGTGACTCTCTTCCTTGCTCATAGGCTTGGAGCTTGAAAAATGTCGCTAGTTGATGCGTGGATAAACAAAGCATTAGATACCATGCTCATTGTCTTACATATTAAAGGCCTCGTCTCAAGGACAACATTGTACGTGACTAGTGAACTTGTTGGGATCTTTGTGACCATGGTTGGACTTTCTATTGTATGAATGACTATCATAACATCATTACACAATTCCACTTGACATCAAACAACACATTGAATCAAGGAGTCCACACCACACCAGAATCAAGGTAACTTGCAAACAATCTATTTGTAAGTTTACTTGTGTTTTTATGTAAACGGGTGCACTTTCGGTAGAAGTCGACACCCTTCATTTGTTATCTGCATAGTTGAGTTTTCCTTGTAAAGTCTGGGTGGAGTTGCAGGAGACCCTAACGTCTAGTTTTGTCTTAAACATGGCTCAAGTTGAGGAATCGATAGAGTTATTGAACACTCTAATCCCCTCCTTTGTAGACACTACAGTCACCATGGACAAAGAAACTTTGCAGTCTATTGTAACCTGCTTGAAAGTTTCACAAGCCAAAGAAGCATCGTTGTAAACTCAGACTCGTCTTCTCTATGATGCACTTGAGCAACATAATCTTCAACGACATTATGAACTAGTCCTTGTTCAAAACCTTGTTTTCAAAGATGATGATGTTGATTCATACCAACAACCAACATAGGAGCAACTCATTGAGACAACTCCAAAAGTTCAACTTCCTCTTTCCAAGACAATGATCAGGCCTTGGGAAGAAACAATAATCAACAAGCATAAAACCAGTATCGGATATGAAAATGATGCCACCTTTCATAATCCAAATTACACCAAACTAATCTAGTTTCAAAGTGTTGGACTCCTGCAAGAAAGTTCACATTCCCTTACTCTAGCTCAAGAGTAGATTGTGATATGCCAACATTGTCAGCGAGTTGGCCACATTGAAGATCGGTGTTTCGATCTTCATCCTTTCAAGCATTGTGGAAAACACAATCATCCTTCACATAAGTGTTTCAAACGCAAGACAACTACAAGAGTAAAGAACCACTATGGGTGGATAACTTCTTAGCGATGGTCATCAATATTCAAGAAGATATGTCAGTCATACCAACGAATCCAATCTCGAGTATTGACAGATCTTGTAGTGGACAATTTTTTGTCTTCTCACCTTGTCCCTGATAGGGGGTACAACATCAACGATTGATAGTTTGGCTTCAAGTTTCGAAGTCCCATCAATCGAGTAGTTACAAGAGAGCATGATTGGTTTATGGTTTTCCTTAAACCACCACTTAGTAGAAGACTTGCAGCTTCTGCTAGACAATGATTTGTGGTTTCCCTTAAACCTCCACCTGGTAGAAGACTTTCAACTTCTTCTACATCACAGTTTATGGTCATCTTTAAACCAACACTTGAGAGTACTTTCAATTAACAAAAGACACCACCGTCCAACTTCTAGCTAACTTAGGAAATGTTTCGGGAACCATTGAGCCTAGAGAAGGGTTCCAAAGTTTGTGCTCGTCCTTAAACCACCAGATTGTTTTGTGGTCTTCCTTAAACCACCATCACCATTTAGTAGAAGACATCAACTTCTGCTAGCCATTTGGTTTGTGGTCATCCCAAAACCACTAGATTCAGAGAGCACATTCAACCATCAACATCTGCAGACTTCCAGATCTCAGCTGCCCACTTTCAGATATTATCTCTCATCTTGGACTCATATACACCCCTTCGAATTAATGGGGGAATGTTGGAAATGTAATCCGTTAAGGGTTACTCAGACAAGGAATATGAAATGTCTCATGACGTGAACCGTCATTGAAAGTCCAAGAGACCTTGGAATACAAATCCAATGGTCGCAATCAATGTATATAAACATGTATCATATCATTTAATAATATGCATCTAACACTTATCTTTATTGCATAGTCCAACAAGTGGCCTCTCCAAATTCTTATAAGTCCCAAAGAGACAAGAGATTAGGGATGTTTGGAGAAGAAAATGTTACTCAAATGATTATGAAACCTTCGAACTCCTCCAAACAACTTCAAAATGAGTAACTACTCGAGTGTTTGGGAGTTCGAGGACATAAGGTCTTAAAAAAGGCTCGAACCCGCTTTGAACAACTACAAACAACTTTAAAATTAACTGAGTGTTAAGAGTGTCAAGGGAGTTTAGGGAAGAGGGGGTCTTCATAAAGGCTCGAATTGCTTTGAACAACTTTGAACACAACCCAAAACTTGACCAAGTCCATAGGTTTGCAAAGTTTGGAAGAGAGAATCCTTCCAAACAACTCTAATTGTGCTATGAATAGTTTCGAACATGTAGAAAAATGGTCGAGTATGGGAATAGTTCGAAGAAAAACAATGCTCTCGAATTAGCTTGACAAGCTTTGAACAACCTAAGTACAAAAAGAAGAAGCACATCTTCATCCAATGCCTTTTCTCAATGCAAGTAATACACACTTATAAATCTTTACACCAAGGCAACTCCCAAATGATCGTGACTTAAAAAATATTCCTCTTTGAAATTTTAGTGTGTACCCAAAAATTATGGTAACAATTGCATGATTTTTGAAGACAAGGAAGACTTTAAGTGATCTTGATGTGACCAACAGCACACAAGTGTCCACCATGACTTAATACACTTGAAGGGTTTTAACGATCATATGTCACACAATTAGTCTTCTCAATTTGATATTTACAAAATATCATGATGTGCCACCTCAACACCGTACTTGTTTCAATAATGTCACATTGCATTTTGTCACATGCCACATAGCTAGTCTCCCCAATTTAATATTTACAAAATATCATGATGTGCCACCTCAACACCCACTTATGTCAATGCTATTACATTAACCTAGAATAAAATTATAAAGCATCTTTTCACAAAACAATTTCAATTTCCATAATAAATCACATCATTCATTTACCGCAAATAACTCATGTATTATGCCACTAAGTCCATTCCCCTATTCCTATGGTCGATCTACTGGGGTGACTTGGCTAATGCAAAAGGTCATTGGCGAAAAAGGGGCCATCCATTTATAAAAAGTCACTTAATCCCATCCTCAAGGATTACTTGAGGTTCTTGACTCCTCATGGTGAAACCCAACTTGCAAATACAAATTAATGTAAGCTGGGTTGGTTCCTATCAATTGACATTGTTAGTGTGGGTGTTGATAAGCCCTGTGATCAAACTCAATCAAAGCATTAATAGTATAAAAAATCTAATGCAACATATCCATGTAACATAGGGGTAATGTCCACAACATCAATTAATGTCTCATTGATCAAATATCGAGTCAGATATAACTCGACAAATAATATTAACAAACTCTGTCTCATAAAATAAGCTCTATCTCATCAAATAATATATCGTGTCACGACACATTAACTCAGGGTGATCAACGTTGTAATAACAAAGCTAAGAGCCAAAAACTATAATAATATGCTACATGGACCAACATGAACAACATGTCATCATAACATGATGAATGTTTGTAATAATAAAGTCAAAGAGCCAAAAACTATATTACTATGCTACATAGACTAACATGGCCAACATGTTACCATAACATACATGCCAACATCATTGCAACCAAACCACCAACATCAACCCAACACAAAAACCAACATAAATACAAAACTTGCCAAAATATATGGACACACAATAGTTTAACAATACATAAACTCGCCATAAGCAACAATGTGCACATCCACATCACATAAGCTAATATCATGAAGGTGAAAGGGGTGTTACACAGTGGGTGTCTCCATTGGGCTTTAATGCCATCGAGTCTTCAATAGTGAGGTGAGTAGTGTCCTCTCCAAATTATTCTAAGACCTAAAGAGATTAGAGATTGGGGATGTTTAGAGAAGGGAACACTATTCAAATGATTCCAAATGCTTTGAACTCCAAACAACATCAAAATGAGTAATCACTAAAGTGTTTAGGGAGTTAAAGGACATGTCTTCAAAAAGGCTTTGACTCGCTCTTAACAACTATGAGCAACTTTAAAATTGACTAAGTGTTAAGAGTGTTTGACTTGGAGTAGGGAAGAGGAGATTTTAACCTTGTACAATTAATTACTGCAAAAGGATTCGTAATAAAAACAAAAAAGATACAACGACACACACACATCACACAAATATTTTACCCTGGAAAGCCAAACTGGAAAAACCAACAACCTGTTTAGAGCCACACCTCTATTCTTCTATTCATATTTTTCATTGTTTACAATATATATATATATATATATATAGAGAGAGAGAGAGAGAGAGAGAGAGAGAGAGAGAGAGAGAGAGAGAGAGAGAGAGGATCTCATGACATCCAAAACCCCTAATCCATTGACCTGGATTAATCAACAATCCTAATTCCTTAACCATAATTAGAAAACCATCGGTGAAAACCATGTGTCGAAAAATCGCTAAAAACAGACGCAAAAAACTGCCCCCAAAAAATTTCTTTCAGGGTTGTTGCCCCTGAACCCCCACGCAGGGGGCCCCCACCCCCATGCAACCCCTAGGACAAGGGGATTCCATCCCTTGTGACCCCTTGCCAAGGGGGGGCTAACGCCCCCCCGCACGCCCAACACAAAGTGAACACTAAGTTTGGTCGTTAAAAGAATATAACACATACCCAACACTTTGATCCATTATAAACAACTTTGTACATGACCCAAAACTTCACTAATTCCATGGGTTTATAAAGTTTGGAAGAGAGAATCCTTCCAAACAACTCTAATTTTCTATAAATAGTTCTGAACATGTAGAGAAATGGTTGAGTATGTTAAAGTTTCTGCTATTATCATGTTACTTTCAATTTACTAGATAACAATAACATAGATAGGATCACTAAGAGAAACACAATCACAAGAGTACACAAGCATTTATCTTGGGAAACCCTCGAAGGGAAGAAAACCCAGCAAAACTACCTTAATATAGATAGCCAATACAATGCCAAGATAATGAACCAGACAACAGAGAATATCCAACACTGAGCAACACGCCTCTCACTCTTCCTTCTTCCGGCAATCGGCAACTGCAGCTTTCTTCAAAACTTGCGCACTAGATGAGTGAGCCGAGTGTGTGTCTAAATGAGGCACTGACCTCTCTTATTTATACAATTCTGGCATGTGTGGAAGTGTCTCTTCACTAGCAGGGCCGACTTCTTCTTCTGGGTGGTTATAACCACCTTTAATATATTTTGGGGCCGACTTCTTATTTAGCCTATTACAATTAGGGTTTGACCAATCCACAAAAGGGGATTTGGTCAATTACAATGACCGACATGATCAATCCACAAAAGGGGATTGATCTAATCAATAATAAATATATTTATCTTTATCCACAAAAGGGGATAAGAATATTCTTTGCAGTTACACAATATTTTAACAGAGTATGGGAATAGTGTGGGGAAAACARTGCTCTCAAATCAACTTAACAAGCTTTGAACAACCTAAGTACCCAAAGAAGAAGCATATCTTCATCCAATGCTYATTCTTAATGCAACTAGCCAATACTTATACATCTTTACAATAAGGCAACTCCCAAACGATTATTGCTTCAAATATTCCTCTTTGAAAATTTTGTGTGTATCAAAAAATTTGGGTGACAGTTGCACGAGTCTTGAAGACAGGGACAATCACAAGTGATCTTGATGTGACCAACAACACAAAAGTGACCACCATGACTGGATACACTTGAGGGTTTTAATCGTTGAAGGGTGAGACTAGGTAAACTAGAGAAGTTTGAAAAATTTGAAGGGTACCCAAAATTTGGGTCATAAACACCCAAGTTCACCACTCTGATCTTCTAAGTTGTGACATGCCACAAACGTGGATCATTTCATTGCCACTAAGGTAGTTTGTTGAGTTGCTTGTTGACTCATCTATTGAGTTGGCACTAATCAGATCGAGTGTTAGTGCTAATAGATCAACACATTGGAACTTAAGTGTTGGTTGCGTGCGATGGGTTGATTTCGATGAAGAATCGGCATTGATCATAAAGGAAGGTGACACAACAAGCTTTGAAGCTCTAACATGCTAAAGCTTGGAAAATGTTTGTTGCATATCAAAAACACATCGATGCACAAATCAATGGTGCCCTAAAATCGGACAAGGATGATTCAACTCCTTATATATGGTGTTAACTCTAAGTATATGATAGTGATGACTTGCCCTACCAAAGCTTTAATTTTGACATATATAAATCACAATATTAACTACAATCAAATTTATTAATTTTTAATAAACATTTAATGCATATGAGAAAATGGGTCCTCTTTAACTTGTTGTAGTTACTCATATAACAATATAGTACAAATAAAGATAACAAATTTTATACAGTATACATGATTAAGATTTCATTCCATATTAATAAGTAAATGGAATTTACCACTAATTATAATTTAGAAACCTAAAAACATGATAATTAATGGATTAAAATTTATATATAATTTTAAAAGAAGATTTTATAAGTCACCTTAAACAATGGAAGGGGATCCTTAAACTAAACATAAACAACGGAGGGGATCCTTAAACTAAACATAAACAACGGAGGGGATCCTTTAAACTAAACAAGAGAATCTCCTACATTAATTTGGTGTTTGAATTAGTTATGACCTTAAAATTAGATTAAAAATTTATATATAATTTTAAAAGAAGATTTTATAAGTCACCTTAAACAATGGAAGGGGATCCTTAAACTAAACATAAACAACGGAGGGGATCCTTTAAAAAACATAAACAACGGAGGGGATCCTTTAAACTAAACGAATCTCCTACATTAATTTGGTGTTTGAATTAATTATAACCTTAAAATTAGATTATTATTTTTAAATACAAAATTAAAAAAAATAAAAATAATAATAATAATAATAATAATTTTTTTTTAATAAATAACAACAATCCACAACAATGTTTATTTTATTATTTTTTCTAATTATTTGAACCAATTTTAATTATTTTAATGTTGATTCTTTTTCTATTTTAAATAACGTTGTGGTGGGCATATTTCCTCTCAAAACAAATTTCCCTCCAGACTAGGAGACAGGGTATTTAACCCCAACGTGGCTGTTGTTGTCATTTCGTATCGTTTCAGTTGGTGTATGTGTTCATTTCTCTTTCTCTGCCTGTATGTTCAATTTTCATTTGGTAGATCCCCGTCGCAATTAATTGGCATGACATGCATTTGAGCTTGAGGAACCAGGGGTCCATCGATTGCTGATTGCTCGCACAAATCAATTTCGATTGCCTGAGACATGAACCCCAATTGGGTTTTGTGAGAAAAAGAGCAGAGCAATGGCGGAAGCTGCGATCCCCACCACCATGCCTGTACCTCCTGCCGCAAAATCTCCGCCTTCCAATGCAGGTAAGTCCAAGCTAAAAACCCCTGATTCTCGCAAACGAAAGATTGGAGACACTAATGTTAATGAGAGTACGAATACGAGCAAGCAAATCGTGGATAATGGTTTTGTTGTCGTTACTCCCAAGCCCAAGAAGCGAAAACCCTCCGCAATTAGGGATTTTCCTCCTGGCTGTGGGAGACGCGCCGTGCCAGTAACCCTAATTCCTGTCAATGTTTCACCACATGCTGACCAAGATGAAACCCAACATGCTAATAATAAACATTCCCCAGAGGTTGTAAATGATAATGAAAATGATATCACCAAGGTGTCTTCATCCGCATCTCCTCCTCCTGCTGCCGCGGTAGGTGAGAATACCAAGGTATCTTCATCCCCATCTACTCCTGTTGCTGCTGCTGCGCTAAATGATAATACAAAGGTATCTTCAGTGCCTTCTTCATCTCTATCTCCTCCTCCTCCTTCTGCCGTTGTAAATGATAATGAAGGTGACAATACCAAGGAATCTTCATCTTCGCCTCAATCGCCTCCTCCTCATGCTGCTGCTGCAAACGATAATGAAACTGATAATACCAAGTTATCTCCATATCCTTCTCCCTCTCCTCCTCCTTCTGCTACAAACAATAATACCGAGGTGTTATCATCTCCATCCTCTCCTTCTGCTGCTGAGATGGTTATTTGCCCTCTACTAACTGAAGCCTCTTCTCCTTCAACGCCACTCGTTGAATTTCCTTCAACGCCACCCATTAAATTTCCTTCACGCCCTGTGTCGGCATGTCGTGATTTTCCATTTGGATGCGGGCGAAATGCGCCCCCATCGACAAGAGAAGAGTGTCTCAGAGCCGTTGCAGCTCTTCACGTCAAATCCTCTCATACGCCCAAGTCTTCCCAGAAAAAGAAACCTTCAAGAATCCTTACCCCCCCTAATGCTGCAGAGAATAAGATGTCTTTGGTTCCCACATTCGACGTAGAGGCCGCTGTTCCTTTAGCTGTTGTGCCAGGAAATAGCCCACATGAGGATACCATTAACCTACAAGGTGGCAAAGTCTTGATGGAACCATTGGCTCATCTGCAATCTCTGCCCAAGCTTAAAACTTTGCAGACCTCCATGCCGAATGGCAAGACTGCGAGTGATTGGATTGTGGACAAGAAGTTAGATAACCTACAAGACGGGCAAGAATCAATGGATTCACAGGGTCCTCTGCGATCTCTGCCCAAGCACAAAAGTCCACAGACCTCCAAGATGAATGGCAAGATTGCCAGCCATCAGAGTATTGACGAGAAGTCAAAAACAAAAGCTTTTCCCGAATATGATGGTCCCGTTGATCGGACTATTGAGGATAAGTCGAAGACAAAAACCTCTAATGCACATGGTTCTGGCGATCGGACTATCAACAACAAGCTGAAGAAAAAATTCTCTCCTGCACATGATGGTGTTGGTGATCGGACTACCGAGAGGAAGTCGAGGACAAAAGCTTCTCCTGCACACGGTGCTGCTGATGATTGGACTAACCATAACAAGTTGAAGACAAAAGCCTCTCCTCCACATGATGGTGCTGGCGATTGGACTATTGACAACAAGTTGAAGATAAAAGCCTCTCCTGCACATGATGGCGCAAGTTCTGGGAAGAAGAATGGCAAGGTTCAAGCTGTGAATTTCGCTCTAATACCCTTTGATAGTACTGTCAGTAATGCACAAGGGCAATCTGATGGGGATGGAACAGTCACTCGCTCCAAAGTTCGAGAAACCATGCGACTTTTTCAGGTGCTTTTTAGGAAATTCTTACAAGAGGAAGAAACACATGCAAAGGAACCTGGCCAAGCTAGCACTCGCAAAAGGCCTGATGTGCAGGCATCTCAAGTTCTGAAGGAAAATAATAAGTGGGTTAACACTGGGAAGCAGATTGTGGGTCCTGTTCCTGGAGTTGAAGTTGGAGATGAATTTCATTACAGGATCGAGCTTTGCGTTGTAGGTCTTCATCGGCAAAGTCAAGGTGGGATCGATTACTTGAAACAAGGTAACACTATAATTGCCACCAGTGTTGTGGCCTCGGGTGCTTATGCAGATGATATCGATACTGGTGAAGTGTTAATATACACAGGACAGGGTGGAAACAACTCTGGTGCAGATAAAAAGCAGGCTGAGGATCAGAAACTTGAGCGTGGGAACTTGTCACTTAAAAACTGCATAGATGCAAAATCACCCGTGAGAGTAATCCGTGGATTGAAGGAGTCTAAAAGTGCTTTTGGAGCCAGAGGTGGCAAAGAGAGCTCGAAGAGTAAGACATGCATCACATACACATATGATGGACTTTATCTTGTTGAGAGATATTGGCAGGAAAAAGGAACCACCGGATTTTCAGTATTCAAATTCCAGTTGAGAAGAATGCCAGGGCAGCCTCAGATAGCTTGGAATATTTTGAGAACAATTGGAAAATCAAAAACATCAGCATGTCGTGAAGGCCTTCGCAAGCGAGATATCTCTCAGGGCAAAGAAACAAGACCTATCTCTGTTGTCAATACAGTAGATGACGAAAGTGGTCCAGCACCTTTTGAGTACACAAGCAAGATAATCTATCCATCGTGGTATAGTCCTACACCCCCAAGAGGTTGTGATTGTGTTGATGGATGCTCGGATTCTGAAAGTTGTTTATGTGCAATCAAGAATGGGGGTGAACTTCCTTATAACTACAATGGTGCTATTGTGGAAGCAAAGCCCCTTGTTCACGAGTGTGGTCCATCTTGCAAGTGTCCTCTAACTTGCCACAATAGAGTGAGTCAGCATGGTGTGAAACTTCAACTTGAAGTCTTCAAGACTGCGAAAAGGGGTTGGGGAGTGCGCTCGTTGACTTCAATATCTTCTGGTAGTTTCATATGTGAATACACTGGTGAACTTCTTTCCGATATGGAGGCTGAACAGCGGACTGGAAATGATGAATATCTCTTTGATATTGGAAGTGGGTCTAATGATCAATCCCTTTGGGATGGGCTTGCTGGTTTAGTAAACGAGCTTCCCTCTCATTCTATAGCTGAAACTGTGGAAGATGCAGGTTACACAATTGATGCCGCCAAGTATGGAGGTGTAGGAAGATTTATCAATCACAGTTGCTCTCCGAATCTTTATGCACAAAATGTTCTCTATGACCATGATGACAAGACTGTCCCCCACATTATGCTCTTTGCTGCTGAGAACATTCCTCCATTGCAAGAGCTTTCTTATCACTACAACTACAAACTGGATCAAGTTCGAGATTCCGATGGCAACATAAAAAAGAAAAGTTGTTACTGTGGCTCTGCAGAGTGCACTGGAAGATTGTATTGAACATATGGAACTTCAATTCTGTATATTGTAATAGCCAGCCTTGGCATTTTCAAAGGTATCATTCTTATCCCTCATTATCAAACAGTTTTTGGCATTGACCAGATTTCCATGGGTTTGATGTTTCAAAAGGTCTCATCTTTATTGATGCATTTTGATATATCTAAATATATATGTATATCTATCCATTATATCATTTATTGTTGCTTTTCTTTGGTTTTTCCGACAGATCTTTATTTTGTTTGAATGTGCTTTAATCCTTGTATCAGTTCCTGATTTCTTTATAAATTTCAAGAAATTATTCAACATCTCCTTTTTAAAGATGTTATTTATTAATTTGGATGCAATTTATTTTGTCCGTCTTCTTTCTACATATTTCTAGCACATGCATAATCATCATGGGATTGTTTGTGACCTTTGTATCTCTCAATTGCCTCTCAGTATTTTTATATGTGTTAGCTGAATGTGTAAGCTGTTTATTTTGGGTAGAGTATTTGATAGGGTAGTAGGTCATAAGTCACATTGAGCAGAAAATTATATTTCAGCAGCTCATTCCAACTGAGTATATGAATTCTAGTAGATATCAGTCCAACATTTCACTCCCACGAAATGTAACAAAGGCTAATAACATTGCTTGACCACAATTTGGTTTGTTTGGATTGGACAATGTTGCCTACTTGAAATTAGAATTTGTACTTATTTCTGGCATGTGAATAGATAGTTTTTGACCAAATAGGAGTCTGAGTGGTTGGCCAAGATTTAGCAATGGTTTGGTCAGTTGCTATACACTTGTAATTAGCTCGGTTCGGGTTAGTTTGTAAGTTTCTAACAAGTAAGTACTTGTCACTCAAGTCCGTATGAGATTATTTTAGTATGGTTCGGTCTTATTCTAAGATGATTTTGGAGCAAGGTTGATCAGGCTTTTGGGGCAGATGCAAGGGGAGGGGAATGAAAAAATATACCAAAGGTGCATTGTAATCATTTTGAAAATGCATCATATATTTCATCATAAGCCAACAATGAATACAGATGCACATCATGATTGTCTTATCTAGAAGCCAAATATCTGTCATACAAGATCCCCCTTTCTACATGTGCAAGGAGAGCTAACATGTCTGCTTTGTCTCCAACTTGAAGAGTATCTATATCTTTCCTGAAATGGTATTCTTGGCTGAAATCTAGATAGCCAAATTCAATGTAATGCAAGCTTCTCCCAAAATGAATGGAGTATTCATCTCATGAAAACTTGCTTGATAATATCGCTACCATTAGAAAAAAATGCTTGTTACTGTAGTCATGTATCACATACCCCTGCCTTCTTGTTAGATCATCCATTTGTCTCCAAGCACGACCCCCTGCGAATGAAGAGGAGAGACAAGGCAAACACAAAACTTGTAAATATGTTGAACCTGCAC
>ML779345.1:345679-357051 GCA_009831015.1 Picea engelmannii
TGGATTGATGGTATTTTCACTATCAATGGGAGGAGGAATATAATGAAAAGGGTCTCTATGTCTAACACCGGTAGAATGAAGAGATGGAGAGTCCTCATAATCAAAAGTGGGGTTGGCTGCCCTCTTTCTCCCTATTTCATCTTATATAGCTTTTTCCCTAGCCTTACGAACTTGGTAGTCATTAAGTACTTTTTGCATCTCTTCTCTAATATGCCCAATAACATCCAATGGTGCCTTACATGATTTAACTTGGCCTTTAACACCAGCCAAGTGTTCTTTCAACCTACAAATGCCACCCCCGCCCCCCCCAGATGCATTTTTGACAATACTTGCAATAAATATTACCTTCAATCACCTCGACATGAACCCATGCGACATCTTAAGTTTTTGGGGCCATTGTAAATTTGTAAATGCAAACTCAAAGGCTAAATCAAACTTCAAAGGTGGAATTTGCACAATGCAAGCAATCTGAAAATGCAAAGAAGGAACCTTGTCTTAGACTCTTACAAGTTTCAAACATTCAACAATCAAGATTCATCATTCAACTCTCAAGATGGAAAAAAAATGAGTGGAAATTGTTTAACATACCTCTAGAGTCTCCTCCAAACTTGAAGATGAACTATAGCCTCCTAGTTGAGATGCCAAATCCACCACAAACTACCCAAAACACTTGCCCAATAAGCTCTTCAAGGCTGCTCCTTAAGAATCAATGCTGCTCCTTAAGAATCAATGCTGCTCCAAAACCCAAAAGCTCCAAAATGCTTCCAAATGCTCCAAAATGATGAATGAGAGAGGTGTGAGGCTCTTAGAGGGGGTTGCTGTGCCTTTATAACATTCTGTTAGGGTTTAGGAGGGTAAAGGGTTTAAAAAAAACAACAAAAAAAAAAGATTTTGGCATCCGCGGGCGTCCTTGAGAAAAACAGAACCGAATCGGCCGGTTTAAGATGAAATCGACCGGTTTGGTATCGAACTGGCCGGTTCGGTACCGAACTGGTCGGTTCGGTACCAAACCGGTCGGTTCGGTTTTTCTACCGGTTTGAACCGATCCGCCTTCTAACCGGTCAAACCGACCGGTTTCGGTTTCGGTTTGGCGGTTTTTAAAACACTGATCTAAACTCAACTCAACTAGTCAAACTGAAGTGTCAACTGAAAGAATATTCTCCAGGTGGAATATTCTCCCCTAAAATATAGGAGACTGGATAATGACTAATTATGACTAATAAACAAGGAAAAACCTTAGGAAAAAGAAATCCTAGGTGTGTGTGAAGTAACTCCAACACAACAGTCCATGGTCAAAACCAAAGCTTTTTCCATTATTGTAATTCCACATTACATGCCTAATAGTTTCAGGTTTGTGATAAACCATACAACATCCATTCATAAGACTAGTGTAACATGGTTGGTCTTTTACCACTAATTTGTTATGATGGACCAACCACCCAAGTACTTGAGTCTTAAAAGAAGAGTGGTACTTCAAATCGCTTTAACACATCTTGATCCACCTTGCTTTGTTATCTTTAACATTCCACTTCTTGTTAAGCCAATGTGTCATCAAGCAACTGGGTTGTATCTTAGCATAAAGCCCATAAGATAAGATATAATTTTATTAATGTCCATGAATGGTTGAAAGATTATGTCAGTGGAACTAGAAAGTACAAACAATTATAACCAATTATGGTAATAAGAAAAGGTGAGTTAAGATAATTATATTAATGTCTAACAAATGACCACAAAAGTAGGTCAATGGGACTAAGAGATATATTTAGTGTGAATACAATGTGGAAGTGCAAAAACAACTCCTATATAATGTCGAAAGCAAGAGAAAGAAAGCGAGAAGATTGCAGTCTAAATGAGTGTCTAGCTAAGTGAATCTATAAGTCTAACCAAAAGACACAATGGTGGTATAAGTGTAGCGATATAATCTTAGAGTTCGAGATTGGAAATTAGCAGGTCTTGGTGTTGAGAAAGAGAGAGAGAGATATAGATGATGTCAAGGCCTCTTGATCCTTATGATCAAGGGGGAGGGGGTGATTGGGGTATCGGTTCATTGTTAGAGTTGTTAGGCATCGTGAAGGGATCCAATTGTATAATCCTGGGGGGGGGTGTATGAGAGAGGGAACCTTGCTATCCTACCATCCAAGGTCAAAGGAAAGAGACTTTAGATATAACCTTGGCTGCTTGGTTGAGTTTGGGGGGTAGTTTGACAAGCGGGTGGTGCCCTACACTTGTATGGAGCTTGTTCGTTTGTTACTTTGATGATGCATGGTTTGTGGCTTGGTTTGGAAACTTCGAGCAAGCCTCAAAGAGGTTGGTCGACCACACGAAGGGGAGGTTGGGAGGAGACCCTGTCTTGTTGCTTTATCTATTAGTCACTTGTTGCTATGATCCGATGGGGCAACATGGAAGTACAAGGTGATCCTTTTGATTGTTGCATGGCGGGGCAGGGTGTGCAAGAAATGAGATGTATGATTGAGTATCTCCTCAATGAAGAGGGTTAGACATCTCTAGTTGTGATATTGGAAGAAAGTGGAGAGGGAGCTCCTCGAGTCCCTTTAAAGGTAGTGGTAGCATCTTTTGATCTGATAGTAAAAGTGACACTTGAAAATGAAATGCACCTCTGTCTTCAGTGTTAAATTTGGCAGCATCGACAGTTATTCTCCAATGAGAGGCCATATGGGCCACCCTGTGGCTAGCCAGGGAGATTTGGAGAATCAACCAGTCTTGTGAGGTATTGACAAAATCCAGGGGGAACGTACAACCTCTGTGAGTCAAACCAAAAGTCAGGATGAACGAGATGCTATATGATCTTGTTAGTCAATCCAAGGTAAAGGTAGAAACCTTGTAAGTCTAATGCAAAAGTCAAGGGGAACATACAACCTTTGTGAGCATAGATAGTCTAGTGCAAAAGTTAGGGGGAACGTACAACCTTTGTGAGCATAGACAGACTAGTGAAAAAGTCAGGGGGAACGTACAACCTCCGTGAGCCTAGTCAAGCCTTGTGAGCCATGAGCAAAAGTCAAGGCATCTAGCAAAAGTTAGGTTGAACATAAAATTCCTATGAGCTAGAAACAAACAATCTTCCTGATATTGCAAATGATGTAAATGTATCTTCCTGATACAACATCTTAGATCTGGTTCATTTTGATGTATGTGGTCCCATGCCATCTCTCTCACTCAGTGGTTGTTTGTATTATGTCATTTTTATTGACGATTACTCAAGAAAATGTTGGATCTATATTCTTAAAGCGAAAAGTGACACATTTGATAAGTTCAAAGAGTATAAAGCTTTTATTAAAAAGCAGACAGGGAAACACATCATAATCCTTAGAACAGACAATGGAGGAGAGTTTGAATCTCTCCAGTTTGAGGATTTCTGCAAGGAAGCAGGAATCAAGAGATAGTTGACCGTGCCATATAACCCTCGGCAAAATGGTGTTGCTGAGAGGAAAAACAGGGCAATTTGTGAGGCAGCGAAAGCCATGACATTTGACCAGGATCTGCCAAATTCTTTATGGGCAGAAGCTACCTCCACTGCCGTGTATATTCAGAACAGGTGTCCACATGCTATCTTGAAGGACAAGACTCCTGAAGAGGTCTTCTCAGGGATCAAACCTGAAGTAGGGCATCTAAGGATATTTGGGTGTCTAGTGTATATTCATGTCCCTAAGGAAAAGAGGACAAAGATGGAACCCTCAGGCAAGAAAGGGGTTTTTGTGGGGTACAGTGAGAACTCCAAGGCTTACAGGATATATGTACCAGGTCAGAGCTAGATAGAGGTAAGTAGGGATGTGACTTTCCATAAGGAAGCCACATTCAAGAAGTCCAGAGAGCTACAACAGGAATCCGAAGCAGTTCAACCCACTTCACCCTCTTCTGAAAGTGAAGAGGCAGACGATCAGAGGCAGGAACCTCATGAAGGGCCAAGTGATGAGCCCTAGAACTTGCTGAAGAGTTGGAAAGAACTCTTGAAGAACCTCCGGCCAAAAGGAAGCCAGGATGGCTTAAAGAAATAATGTAGGAAGCAAAAAAGATAGCTGCTCCCAAAGGAACTTTCAGGGAAAGTAAGAGGCCTCACAGGTTTGGAGGATATGTTGCACCGATGAGCAACATCAGTGATTCCGAACCTTCTTCATTTGAAGAAGCAAATAAATTACAAGTATGGAAGGATGCCATGCTTGAGGAATACATGTCAATTCTAAAGGACAAAATCTGGGACATTGTGCCAAGGCTGAAGGACAAATCAATGGTCTCTTCCAAATGGATCTATAAGATCAAACATGCAGCCAATGGGAGTGTGGAAAAATTCAAAGCATGATTTGTGGCAAGAGGCTTCACTCAGAAAGAAGGAATTAACTATGACGAGACTTTTGCCCCTGTAGCGAGGTATACTTCCATTCGAGTTGTTGTTGAAGCACCTCAATCAAATTTTGACCAAGTGAGCAAATAAATATTATGTATATTGTGTGCTCACTATTCCTAGAGATGATGATGGTAAAAATTGTTTAAAACATGCAGCTAGTAGGTAAATCTACCACAATTCCTAGAGAAGATGATGGTAATATAGACGTATCCGAGTTGCTTTCAAAGACTGAGATGTATCATCTCTGATATAGGTTGTTGAAACTGCCTCTAATTGACTGTTATGCGCCTCCGATATGCTGTCTCTAAATGCTGTTATTACAGCATAGTTATGCACCTTTTATGCTGTTATTACAACACTGTTATGTGCCTTTTATGCTGCCTCTATATGTTGTTATGACAGCACTGTTATGCGCCTTTATATTGCCTCTATATGCTGTTATGACAGCACTGTTATGCGCCTTTATATGCTGCCTCTGTATGCTGTTATGACAGCACTGTTATGCGCCTTTATACTGCCTCTATATGCTGCTATGACAGCACTGTTATGCGCCTTTATATACTGATATGCGCCTCTACATTCACCCTTACCCTGCATAACCATTGTGTGGAAGAGAGGGGTCGACCTCTGCTTATAAAGAAGTGAAGAGGAGAAGTAGATGGCTCGAATTAGGAACTTGTTTGCATGCTTTAACATAACTCAGCTCCACACTTTAGTTCGAAAATAGAACTAGACTTGAGACTTCAGTTACAACTCACCCTTGACTTGGCATGCATGCGTACTAACTTAGCATGCACATGTCATGCATGCATGCAACATGCGACAACTTGACAACAATGTCTTCGAGACATGCAACTTTGACTTCTACAACTCGACTCTTTATAAGGCAATTCAAATTTCTCT
Organism: Picea engelmannii; assembly: GCA_009831015.1. NCBI lineage: Eukaryota > Viridiplantae > Streptophyta > Pinopsida > Pinales > Pinaceae > Picea > Picea engelmannii. Next base: position 350,943 of record ML779345.1, read on the forward strand.
TCATGGTGGATAATGTTACATGTGCCAACACACTAGATCAATATATTTATATCATTTGCAATATTAGGAATATTGTTTGTTTCTAGCTCACAGGAATTTTATATTCAACCTAACTTTTGCTAGATGCCTTGGCTTTTGCTCATGGCTCACAAGGCTTGACCAGGATCACAGAGGTTGTACTTTCCCCCTGACTTTTGCACTAGTCTGTCTATGCTCACAAAGGTTGTAYGTTCCCCTTGACTTTTGCACTAGACTGTCTATGCTCACAGAGGTTGTACGGTCCCCTTGAATTTTGCATTAGACTTACATAGCATCTCGTTCGTCCTGACTTTTGGTTTGACTCACAGAGGTTGTATGTTCCCCCTGGCTTTTGTCAATACCTCACAAGACTGGTTGATTCTCCAAATCTCCCTGACTAGCCTCAGGGTGGCCCATATGGCCTCTCATTGGAGAATGACTGTCGATGTTGCAAAATTTAACATATACCTCCACGCATGGTCAAAGCTCGAAGATAATGGTCATCCAACAAGAGGCATCTCCGTGAATTTATTTTATAGCAAATCGACGCAAGATAAATAATATATCCCATGGCTTTGTTAAACACACGACACCACCCATGGTTTCATTTGTACAAGTTGGAAGATAAGTAGGTGGCTTGATCTGGGGCATTTTCAAACTTAGGATGGCGATCCCACATCCAATGATGACATTCCATAGTATGTAAGCTATATCCATGGCTTCATGAAGTATGAGGCTCCCCGACTCCCCCTCAATACATCATCGCATGGGCCCATGGTTTCATGTGGGACAATGGTCCATGGATTCGAGGGGTGACGACCCTATCCAATTCAAACGACTAAGTTTATATGCTGCTGTTATGTCGACGACTTCACCAAATAAATGTACGACATCCATGAAAGCATGAGCCATATGGGACGACCCCACAATCCTTTTAATGATGCACCATGGTTAATAAGATGAGAGGGCACCCCTTTGACGTTCACCAACTAAGTCATATTTCATGTCATAAACAATGTGAGTGAGCCGTCAAGTAATAACATAGGCTTAGTGTATAAGACAAGAATGGAGGTGGCCCCTTTAAGATGACATTACTTGGCACTTTATTGAGCCATTATATATAGTAAAATCTTTACTTTGTATGTGTCTCCATTGTGGTTTAAAGGGGCTGGCCCCTTTTCAACTTTGCTTCATCATTCAACTTGCTTTCTCTCTCTCTCTATATATATATCCTTGTATAATGGTTAAGGTGCTAAAATGGTGGTCGCCCCTTTATAATACATTTATCACTACATAAGCCACCTCCGTGCCAATGGACAACACCGGGAATCAACACTAGCACCATCATATTGACATCCTCCATGTAATAACGCATGCAACCATGAAGCACAATCATGAAGTTAGCTAATCCATGCACCAAGTAAGATATCATCACCATCTAAGCATTAGGGAGTGCTCATGAAGAATGCAACTGTCAACACCAACTCAACCAAGGCAACCTATCATCAAATGAAGATGTCATCATCAACAATCAACACTAACGATCATGTGATCACGATGAATCATGAAAGCAACCAAGGACACCATCAAGCTCATCAGCTTCATGATCCATGAAGGACTACTAGGCTCAACCATCCTCAAGAAAGAAAAATAAGGTGTACCCTTGCAAATATGTCTTTACCACTCATGTCAACATGAGAGTTAACATCTGGCTCCTACTTGGGGACATATACCCTATGGAAAAGAGTGCATGAGAACCTCAAAATCTTTGGTTAGACCCGTGAGAAAGTCTTCCAAGCAAGAAGAATACAAGTATGTTGATGGATGGTCTATGTCTCATCACATCCTACTTATTACATCAAAATTGGCTTTACAACAAAGAAGAAGGGCACACGCCAACAATGCCAAAGTACATAAAATGAAATGCTCATAATAGAGTTTATTCTTTCACTCCAATGCTCTTATAGAGCTTATTCCTCCTATGCCTATTCTATTTTAGCATATACAATGACAATGCTAGGTGTAATCAAAGAGCCAATGTAGCCATGTGCTCATTACATCAATGCTACAATGCTCCCCTTGTGTTTGTTCATTTTTTAAGATATTTGTATTGGCATGGTAGCCAATACAAATATCTTAAAAAATGTGGCTCAATCTAGCACATTTCATGTCAATAAAATGTTGTAATGTGCTGATATAAAGGCTGGAAAATGCATATGGTAGCCCCTCAACAACCTGCAAAACATCATGTGTATGCCTTTCCAAAGCCCAATCTCTATTCTCATACCTTCTAGCAAGCAAGGTGTGGGTGGCTCCAACACGAATCCATCATAACAACAAAGACAAAGCTGAAGTATGAGTGCAAAATTTAGATTTAAAGAATCCTTCTTGCTCACAATCCGAGGCGTGTACACTGTAGGCCACATAACGATGGCTGGAAATTACTATTACAAATATGAACTTGGAAAAATCTCCGTCCTAAGTAATTTCTAACTCTAAATATACAGTTTCCAGCAATACTTTGACATGAAAATACATAGGAATCTGAAAGTATTAATGGCTGGAAATTTCCAGCACTTTTGACATCCATAATTTGAAACATTTTTGAATGATTTATGATATAAATTAGCTGAAAATGATCTTTATTTTGACTGTCATAAACAAGCTCAAAGTGTTGAAACAAATCCATGATATGGAGAGGAGAGCAAAGCTGGAAAATTGCTGAACTAAGAACTAATTCCTCCACAACATATGGCTGGAAAAAATCTGAATATTCATAATAAAAAACTTGCTCTACTTGCTTCCCCAAATCTGCATTATAAGTGCATACACATGGCTGGAAATGATCATGAAAAATTTATGAATCATGGCTTACCAAACCTTGGTCTTCAAGAGTTATTACTTGATTTTCATCATTGGAGTCTTCTTCATAGGTTTGATCTTCAATGTGTTTTTCATGTGCTTCTTCTTCCATGGGAATATCTTCTTCATGAGGGGCTGTCATAGACCGTTGCTTCTCTAATGGTCCAAAATGGTATTCATGTCTTCTACTTTCTTGCTTATTTCATCTTCCAATTCTAATGAAGGATTGCTATGAAATACAATGATTAGATCATCCACTTCTCTCTTCCTTTCATGGCAAACCTCAATCCAATGATCTAAGTACTCCATCTTTTCTTCAAATCTTCAAAATCTGAAAATTAATCTGCAAAGATACTTCTTACCTTCACCAAAATTGGGTGGAGTGGAGTTGCCTAGGTGAATTTGATGCCTTCAAATGTTGCTTGTTTCACCTACAAACAACGAGTCTTCAAACTGCAATATGGAAAAGGACTTCTTCCCTCAATAGAATCGCCAAGATGATAAAGATCTTCAATATGTTTCAAGATGTAGCCGATCTACAAGATTGGAGAAATGGATTTCATCCCCGACAATGGTGCCAAAATATAAAAAATCTGAATATTCCTGCTTGTCACATAGGTGACCCGGGTTTGATCCTTGACAACGGTGCCCAAATGTTGCCACAGAATCTCACAACCAAAGATGAAAAGTCCTAACACCTAGATGGAGACATGTGAAACTAGGATCATGGTCGTTGTCACCTCACCATCACTCCTCTGCACTTTAGACAAAGGGTAATCATAAGTCAAAGGAGGCTTCCCTATGGTTGCTAGGCTCACTTCTTATAGTATAGAATGGGAGTAGATTGAGCTTAACAACAATGTAGTAAAGGAAATGATAAAAAATGAATGGGATTGGAGATGAAAGATGGAAGGGGAAATCTAATGCCTTGTTACTTGGGCTATGGAGTCATGGAAACAATCTACGAGGGTGTTCTACTAAGGGTTAGCAAGGAAGATAGAATAATATAAGAAAAGGAAGGGCCTCACAATAGGAGCTCCACAATCCAACTAAGTATAGGAGCATTTATGCCTTCACTCACCGAGGAAGGTCTAGGTGTTTAAAATAATCTTCTCTCTTGGACAAGGCGCAAACTTTCACTCACAAAAGGAGATCTAACACTTTAATACCTCTCCTCAAGACATGATACGCCTAGCTTTAGCTTTGTTAGTCAAACCTACATTATCAAGCATACTAAAAATGTGCCTAGAACAATTCCACTACATATATAAGATTGTATAAAAGCAACATAAATTACATAACAAGTGCCTTCAATTCCTTGCTTGGAGCTAGCATGCTCACAAGTTCTCCCATTAAACAAAAGTTTCAATTCAAGTTGGAAATGGAGTGAACAAATCCTTATATAAATTTGATCTCCAATTCCATCATACAATAAAAAATGAATTTAGATCCATTAGTTCTCTTAGGAATAATGATAAAATAGTCATCTCTAACTTCCTCAACAAACTCTTTACTCAAAAATAGACAAGAGTTTTTTGAGATCCACACTTTTCTCTAATAAAATGATCTAGGAAACAACTCTCAATGTAGCTCATATCTAACTAGCTCCATGAGCTAAGTCAACAATAAATAAAGATGGAGTTAGTTACAACAATTTTCCAAAAATAGATAAGCATGCAACTCCTCGTCTATGTGATTGACCAAGCTCTCTATGCATAAAATTACCCATTATGATGCAACCCATGATTCAGTCCAAGCCGAACCATGTTCCAAGGACGTTTTCATAAAAAAATTGGTTGGGATTAGGTCACCTTTTCTTGCTAAACGAGGCCACTTGAGCTTACATCCAACGGGGCTATGATGATCCACGGTTCAATGCTTTCAGTTAAATAATTTACCTCCATGCATGGTCAAAGGTTAAAGATAATATCTTCCAACAAGAGGCGTCTCCATGAATTGATTTCATAGAGAAATCGAACCAAGATAAATGATATATCCCATGGCTTCATTAAACACACAACACCACCCATGGTTTCATTTGAACAAGCTGGAAGATAAGTAGGCGGCTTGATTTGTGGCATTTTCAAACTTAGAATGGCGGCTCCCACATCCAATGATGACATTCCATAGTATGTAGGCTATATTGATGGCTTCATGAAGTATGCGGTCCCCTCTCAATACATCATTGCACGGGCCCATGGTTTTATGTGAGACGACGACCCATGGATTCGAGGAGAGGGACAACGGCCCCGTCCAATTCAAATGGTTGAGTTTAAATGCTGTTGTTATGTGCATGGCTTCACCAAATAAATGGATGACATCCATGAAGGCATGAGCCATGTGGGATGGCCCCACAATCCTTTTAATGATGTGCCATGGTTAATAAGATAAGAGGGTGCCCCATTGACGTTCACCACCCAAGTCATATTTCATGTCATAAACATTGTAAGTGAGCCATCGCATAATAACTTAGGCATGTATAAGACAAGAATGGGGCAAGCCCTTTAAGATGACATCACTTTCCACTTTATTGAGACATTATGTATAGTCAAATATTTACTTTTTATGTGTACCCATTGTGGTTTTGTTAAATTTGTAGCAGCTGCAAGAGCCATTCTCCGGGAGGATGGCAAAGACCCTAGCCGAGATCTAGGGCCCCCAGTGCACTCCTGGGGTACTTGGTCTGGGACCAAAACAATCAGTGCCATGGCAAAAGACCCTTGTTAGGGCCCCCAGTGTATGACTGGGGTTCTTGGTCTGGGACCAAGCAGTAAAGACCTCTGAGAGGGCCCCCAATATATGACTGGGGTTCTTGGTATGGGACCAAGCAGTTAAAGTTCCTAGATATGTCTAGGGCCCCTGGACATGGTCCAGGGTACCCATGCCCGGGGCATGGGTTGATCCTTGGTGTCCAGGGTACCCATGCCCGGGGCATGGGTTGATCCTTGGTCTTGTACCTTGGTGGATAAGACCCCAGAAATGTTATGGGGCAACTTGATCCTTGATCAGGTACTTTGTTGGTGTATGACCCTCCTTGAAGGTGGGCATGACCACATGAGGGATGTATCCCATATGCAATGATGATAAAGCTAATAAGGTCACCTTGAAAATGAATGGACAAGTATTGCCACCAAGCAACCCCACCTAAAACCCCTTTACCCTTGTTTGTGTTTGTTTGGGGCTTTGTTTTTGTCTTAAGGGTTAATGTAAAATATTAATTAAATATTTT
>ML779345.1:388958-422159 GCA_009831015.1 Picea engelmannii
TGTTCTCAATTGACAGAGGCTTGACCAATTCCTTCGACTGGATAGGTGTTTTTGTCTCCAAGTTCTACCTTGTACGATGTCTTCTTTTCATTTAGATTAGAGAGTCTGGCTTGGTCTCCTGTCATATGCCTGGAAGCTCCACTGTCAATTATCCACATGCCATCTTCAAGAGTTCCTGTGAGCGTTGAATAGTGTAGATGATCTGTCTTTTCATTCATGATTTCTGTTGACTGATAACTGGTCAAGCTTTGACCCAAAATCTCAACCTTGACGTTTTTTCCTTCTGCAAGTTCCAAGAGGTGCGCTGGACTAAGGCACACTAGAACATTTTCTCCTTAAGTAAGATATTCCATCATAAGGTGCTAGGCAAGAGTTTTAGGGTTTCTGCAACTGCACTTGCTAGTAACCCTAGCGACAGTGCTTCAGTAACTGCACCTGCTAGAAACCCTAGCGACAGTTCTTCAACGAGCTTGATAACCTTATGGCTTAGCTTCCTTCCAATGGTTAGACTGAATAAAGGAGGTGTGGGCTCATAACCTATTAGAAAAGTCGGTGTGCTCGTTTAACCATAGAAAATATAGCAATATTGTCACCCAACCATAGGCACTACACCCTCGAGCACCTTGACCTTGACAGAGAGAAGAATTCCCGTAGCAAATCAATAGCCAACCAAGGCTAATGCACCAAGCAAAGATAACCAAGACTGATCATAAATTCCAACCCAGAAAAGCCGAAAATACAGATTGCAGGACTGCAGTTGTAGCTGCTCCCCAGACTTGTGGACTACTAGACTTCTGCAGTGCACACAAGTGGATTTCTGCAATTCTGAGATATCTGTCTCAAATGAGAACTGGCGTCCTGTATTTATATTTCTTTTTCCAAGCTGTCTGGGCCAACTTCTCTTTCTAGGTGCTAAAGACTCAATATAAAATATTTTCTTTAGCTGACTTCTCTTCTAGGGTTATGTCCAAGTCTTTTAGGGTTTCTCTTGCTTCTTGGAATATTCTAATCTCATCAAAGGTCACAAGTGGAGGTCAATACCTCCCGCAGCTACCATAATATCAACAGACTAAGACTGGAAAACTTGTATCGATGAAGAAACATAAGTCAAGTAGTGATCCCACCAAGAATCAAGAGATGAAGACATTCCAAACCAGGGAGCTTTCGCTCAACCATGAAGCCACAACAACAGCTTGCACCCTTGGTGCTAAAAGTTAGTGCAACAAAGACCTTTTCTCTCCAAGGGGAGAATGATTGATCCAAGTGATCATCTAGGTCGTTTGAGACCATCTTTAAAACAGGTTTTGAATTTGGAAATTTTGGGTTTTGAACTTTAGGAGCCTATTTTAGGCCTTAAACAATGTTTTTTGGGTCTGAACTTGTCCAAACCTTTTCTCTACTTTAGAGTTCATCAACAGAGCACCCGAATCGGAGTTCATATGCAAAAGTTATGGTCTCGGCAAGTCAACCATCGATTATCCAACTCAGTTTGTCCAATTCAGCCCCAACTCCTAGATTCTCAACATTTAGGTTAGGGTTAGGGTTCTTCTTTTAGGATTTTTGCTTGTCATTGTAATAAAAAGAGGCCTCGACCTTGTGTTAACATCATGTACTGGATTTCTGCAAATGAGTGTATAAATGCACATCCCTTCATAGAGATAACCACTGCCATTCATAGCCCTTTGTATATCTGGTCTCAATAATAAGCAATTTCTGGACTTTTCCTACCCGACGAGGGTTTCCTTCGGTTGAAAATTATGTGTTGCCCTATCTTATGGGTTACCTGTGTGTTTATATTGCTGCAATCTTGTTTTTGCTTATTCGTCTTTAATCAATACAAATCAATAAGATGTGTTACCCATGATTACATTAACAAAGGAGTAATATTACCACTTCACTAGCCATAGATATAATAAAAAAATTACTCACTATGAAAATCAGTATGACTAGGAACTATCATTGCTAAAATCCTAGATTACATGCACCAACTAATAAAATTATACAAATCTTCAGTCTTAGGGGACATAGTGGTGTATCGCTTGTTAATCTAGATTTATGTTTGTCTGGAACGACCACACTAGTGGATTGGCTTACAATGCCTGACTCAGTTACCTGAAATGGGGACATTCTTGAAGTTCACTTCGTAGTGGTCTATCACTTGTTTAAGTTATATGTTTGGTTGGCATGGTTACACTAGTAGATTGACTTATAATGTCCGACTCTCAGTGGTCTGAAATGTGGAAATGAGTATTTGTTACCGAACAACAAAACAAATATGGGTTTTGGAATATGACTTTCAAAATTTTAGGGAATAGATAGGGCAATGTATACACATAGCTTACAACAAATCTTGAAACTTCCCAAAAAGAAAGATCTTAAACAAATCTTGAAACTTCCCAAAAAGAAAGATCTTGCCTGGTATGTAGCTTCATAAAAGTAGAAAATTAGCAACATACTTTAATAAGATTTATTACCTACAATTACATCAGAAAGGAATAAAATTTTGATGTCATCCAAAACGATTTTAAATGTTTCTCACTACGAGAGTCGATATGAATTAAGTTTCACTGCTGAAATCATATACTACGTGAACCAGCTAATAAAGTCATATACTATTGTGTCTGAAATTTAAGGTTTGCTAGGCATATTTGGTTTGAGGGGACACTATCGAACTTCTTAGTGGTGCCTCACTCTTTTCTTGAGATATATGTATGGTTGGTAAGGTTCAGTGTGAACGTGCAGGAAGTGCTTCGAGACATTTCTTTGGTGACCACCTTGGAAAGGTGATCATTAATTCTATCTTGTGATTTTACTTGAAAAGTAAAAAGTAAAAGTGAAAGTCTAATGTTTTGAAGTCAACCAGTCTTAGGAATCTAAATGAAATGTTCTAGAAGTTCTAGAACATTAGTGACTTAGATTAAGATTTAATCTAGCTGTACATCCCATGATTGAGATAGGTGGCAGCTAGGATTGAGGAAATTAGTTATCCTCTCTCAAAGCATAAATAGGACAATATAGGAGAGATCTCACACATGAGAAGAGAGCAAGAGAGCTGGAGGAAGGAAGAGTGCATTTGGAAGAGAAGAAGAGAAGATCTGCTAAAGAGATCAGAAAGTACAGCAGGCTGTACAGTATGTACCACAGCCCTAACTGTCTTTTCTTCATGTACAGGCCATATATCTTCAGTTTTGGCTGTACACCTTCAGATCTGGCCATACAGTGTATTTTTGGAGTGTGCTTCAATGATTGAGATGGATAAAGAGTGATTTGCCGTCTAGGAAAGGCAGAAATAGAGCAGGCTGTAGAGTAGGCTGTGCATTGTTGTTTGAGGTGATTTTAATTACCTTACAGCTGCTGGTTTTAAGCAGGCTGCAGAGGTCACCTTGTAAGCTTTTATCAAAGGAATGAAGGATTTCAGGCTGATTGATGCAATGTTTAGAAATTTAATTTTCTGCTGTTAGATAAATTCTGTTTTGAGTTATTTAATAGAGAACATTAGGACAATAGTCACCTAGGCTTGAAAAATTCACATGGTATCAAAGCTATTTCTGAGATTCTCAAGGATTTACAATAGTAAATCAATCGCTGGAATGGACCAACAGTTAGAGGGTTTCAAAACTTCTTTCAAGTTTCAAGCACTAATTTTCAGATCTGGGAGTTTGTGCATTAGATCTCAGAGATGGCCTCAACTAGCCTCATATTCAAAGATAGACTAGATGGTGCTTCAAATTTCTTGTCATGGAAAGTGACCATTACACTCTTATTGGAAGAGAATGATCTCTGGGATATTGTCAAGGATGTTGTATCCTCGCCTATAGATCCACAACAGTTGGCAGGTTACAAGAAGAAGGAAGTGACGACCAAGTGGATGATCATGGATGCCATAAAAGATCATTTGATCTCTCATATATCCGAGAAGAAGACGACAAAGGAAATGTTCGATGCTCGGGTAAACCTCTACCGGAATGAGAACATAAACATAAAGATGATTTTGCGAAACGAACTCAAATCCATAGAGATGACCATATTAGATTCAATCACCAGTTATCTTATGAAGGTCAGACAAATTCGTGATCAACTTGCAAGTTGCAACAGTTAGGTGGAAGGTTGCAGATGTAGAGCTAGTGAACATAGCACTGAATGGATTCCCAACTTCATGGGAACCATTTGTCAAGGCATTTGTGTTCGTGAGATCCTTCCTAACTTTGGAAGGTTGTGGGATGATTGCACCCAGGAGGAGACTCGGATGGAGTCAAGGGCCAACAAGAAGGGTGGTGATGAGAACCTAGCCCTATGTGGTCGAACAAATAAGGGTAGAGGTAAAGGACCCAACAAGGGTAAGGGAAAGAGTGAGGAGTCACTCTCATAGCTAGGAAATAAGGACTTCAGTGAAATCAAGTGCTTCATTTGTCATAAGAATGGTCATTATACATCCTATTGTCCATATAAGAAGAAGGGTAAAGGGAAGCAACAATAGAAGTGGGTAGTAGCCTCTACAAAAACTCAGATGAACGAGTTTGCTTCCAAGTTTGAGAAGGATATCTCGATGGTATATTTCTTTTTTGCCAGCATGGTTCCGAAGAATGCGTGGTATGTGGACAATAGGGCATCTTGTCATATGACAAGAACATGACAATTATTTTCTAGTCTAAAGAAGCAAGATTCGGGAGTTCAGGTGGAGCTTTATGATGATGCCAAGTACCTAGTAACGGGAGTTGGTACTATTCCTTTCCATCTCGAGTCAGGTAACTCTTTATATTTTGATGATGCCTTGTTTTTCTAGATCTCAGAAAGAATTTGCTTTCAGTTTCAGTTATGGAGGATAAGGGCTTTGCAGTTTAGTTCAAGATACAAGAAGTCCTCATCAAATTGAAGGAATCTAGCCCAGAGACAACTTAGGTAATAGGGTTAGAGAAGGTAATCTTTACAGGTTGTGGGGTGAACTTGTTTGATCCATAGTTCATAATAGTGACAACTTGTGTGAGTTGTGGCACAAGAATATGGGGCACCTGCATCATAGGGCGTTTCCTATTCTGAGGGAGATAGTTACAGGTCTTTTAGAGTTCAACATCGAGCAACATGGAGTATGCAGAGGGTGCACGCTCGGCAAGCATGCCAAGGTTTCTTTTCCAAGCAACGAGCATAGGTCGAAGGAGATTCTAGGCCTAGTGCATTTAGATGTTTATGCACTGATGTTAGTAGCATCAATTTCAGGAAGCATGTACTATGTTTCCTTCGTTGATGACTTCTCTTGCAAAACTTGGATCTACTTCCTAAATATCAAGGATGAGGTCTTTAGCAGGTTTTAAGAGTTCAAAGCTCTAGTTGAAAACCAGATAGGGAAGAAGATTAAAGTCTTGAAATCAAACAATGTCGGTGAGTATACATCCAAGGAGTTTGATGGTTTCTTCAAGGAGGTAGGAATCAAGAGGGAGTTGATTGTTCTATACAACCCACAACAAAATGGGGTTGCGGAGTGGAAGAATCGATCCATCATAGGGGATGCAAAGGACATGATTCATGGCCAGGACCTGTTGATGTCTCTTTGGGAAGAAGCATGCAACACAACAATCTACATCTAGAATTGGTGTCTTCACAATATCTAGGAGGATAAGACATCAGAGGAGGCATTCATCGGTGTGAAGTCAGAGGTGAGTTATTTCCGCATCTTTGGTTGTCTAGTTTATATCCATGTATCGGTAGAAAATACGACAAAGTTGGAAGCCTCTAGTAGGAAGGGTTTATTTGTAGGTTACAATGAGACTTCAAAGGCTTACAAAGTCTATATTCCAGAGCAGAGGATGACAATAGTGAGCAGGGATGTAAAGTTTGAGGAAGACTTTGCATCCAAAAATTCCTATGAGCCTATTTCAGTGACAGAGGATGAGGAGTAGGAAGTTTCGAAGGTTGAGCCAGGGTCACCAGTGACTTTTAGAGAAATACAACAACCATTAGGTGAAGAGGAGGAGATAATAGCCCCTTCCACTTCTGTCAGGAGACCTCGTGTTATGAACATAATAATAATAATAATTTAATTAAAATACATAAGAGGCACGTATCTCTTCATCAAGAGGTACGTAACTCCTCACTCGTGACCAATCAATGCTATATAGTAAACTGTCACGAGGGTAATTGTAATCATCATCTTTTTATCAATTATCAATCAAATATCATATTAAAAAATATTCTTTCTTCATTAATAACAGTTATGCTGTTATTGTAGTAATCTTGGTTCGGAAAAAGGATGGATCTTTCAGACTATGTATAGATTATCGAGGGTTAAATAAAATAACTATAAAAAATAAATTTCATATACCCTTCATAGATGAGTTATTGGACGAACTCCATGGAGCAAAATAGTTTTCAAAATTGGATCTAAGGTCAGGATACTACTAGTTTCTAGTAAGACTAGAGGATGTGCCAAAAAATGCTTTTCAAGCACACAAAGGTCACTATGAGTTCAAAGTGATGCCATTTGGGTTAACGAATGCCCCAACTACCTTCCAAGCCACTATGAATCAACTCTTTTGACCCTACTTAAGAAGATTCATACTAGTCTTTTCTGATGATATTCTTATTTACAATAAGACTTGGAAGGAACATATGGAGCATTTAGAGAAAGTACTTTCTCTCTTAGAAAAAAATTAGTTTTATACAAAAATATCAAAGCGCTCGTTTGGTAAAAAGGAAGTAGAATACCTTGGTCATATCATATCCCAAGGAGTCAAGTTGAACCCTAGTAAAATCAAAGCAATCATGGAAAGGCCAAAACGAAAAAACATATCAAAACTAAGGGGATTCCTTGGATTAACAGGTTATTATCRAAGATTTATCAAGAACTACGCTCATTTGACAACACCACTATCAAACCTATTAAAGAAAAATTACTTCAAATGGGATATCAAAGCAGAAGAATGTTTTGAAACGTTAAAAAGGGTTATGTCATCTGCACTTGTGTTAGCAACACSGGATTTTACAAAACCCTTTGTAATAGAGTGTGATGCATCCGGAATTGGAATAGGAGCAGTGTTAATGCAAGATGGCCATCCAATAGCATTTGAAAGTCGAAAGCTCAACAAAAAGGAAGAGTTAAAGTCTACCTATAATAAGGAAATGCTAGCCATTATGCATGCATTAGCCAATTGGCGACAATATCTCTTAGGAAGCAAATTCTTGATACGTATTGAGCACAATAGTCTTCAATACCTACTAAGGCAAAAAATGTTGTCCACCGAATAACAAAAGTGGATGGAACAAATTTCCACCTTTGATATGGAAATAATACACAAAAGGGAAGCGTGAATGATTACACACACGAATGGGAAGTGCTGGCAACAAAGGGAACAACAAATTAACTCCAAAATTTTATGAACCCTTTTGAATTAAGAATTTTTTTAGTGAAGTAGCTTATGGATTGGAACTACTAGACAATTGTCGCATCCATAACGTCTTCCACGTCTCATGTCTCAAGAAGGTGCTTGGGCAAGCACAACCAGTTCAAATGGAAATCCCTGAATTCGATGACCAAGGGAGAATTATTTTAGAATCAAAAGGTATTCTTGCCACTAAGGAAAAGGTGTTACATTCCAGAACCATTAAGAAATATCTCATCAAATGGAAAAACCTTCCAGAAGAAGATTCATCATGGGAGTTAGAACGTTTTCTACAACAATACCCATCACTACCCTTGCTTTGAGGACAAAGCAAATCTTAAGGGGATGGCAATGTTACGAACATAATAATAATAATTATAATATTAATAATAATAATTTAATTAAAATACATCAGGAGGCACATACCTCTTCATCAAGAGGCACGTACCTCCTCACTTGTGACCAATCAATGCTATATAGTAAAGCATTATGAGGGTAATTGTAATAATCATCTTTTATCGATTATCAATCAAATATCATATTCAAAAATATTCTGTCTTCACTAATAACAGTTATACTGTTACACCTCGATGGTTTACTTAGACATTGAGGGATGCTGAAGAGTATGTTGAGGATCCTAGGAGCACATTTAGACAATGTAGAGCTCTGAAGTATTTTCCAGGCTACACGACATTGATGAGCAACATCATAGATTTCGTGCCTTCCAGTTGTCAGGAGGTAGTAGACTAGCAGGTTTGGCGGGATGTCATGGTGGAGGAGTATACCTCCATCGCAAAGAAGGATGTTTGGGACATAGTGCCAAGACTAGAGGGGAAATCAGTAGTGAGTTCCAAGTGGCTCTACAAGATCAAGCACGTAGTAGATGGCAACATTGAGAAGTTCAAAGCAAGGTTAGTGGTGAGAGGGTTCTCGTAGAAAGATGGAGTGGACTATGAAGAGACATTTGCTCTAGCGGTCAGGTACACTTCCATTAGAGAAGTTATGTCCTTAGTTTCATTTATTAAATAGAGGATACATTAGATGGATGTGAAGACAACTTTCTTTAGCGGGATCATTGAGGAAGAAGCGTACATAGAGCAACCTTAGGGCTTTGAGGTAAATGGGAAAGAGTCCCATGTTTGTAAGCTTAAAAAAGCCTTGTATGGATTCCAGCAGGCACCGAGAGCATGGTATTATAGGATAGATGGATATTTGCAGAGTATGGGTTTCACAAAAAATGAAGTAGATCCTAACTTATATTACATATTTGTTGGGACAGATATGCTCATTTTGGTGTTGTATGTAGATGACTTGTTTCTTATAGGTATAGAGAAGCTCATTGTGGGGTGCAAAGGAGATATGACAACTGAGTTCAAAATGAAGGACATCGTCATGATGCATTACTTCTTGGGTTTGGAGTTTTGGCGGAGACTAGGGGAGATTTTCTTTGGGCAGGGTAAGTATGCAGTTGAGATCTTGAAAAGGTTTTTGATGGAGGACTGCAAACCTATGGCCACATCCATGATCACTAATCTGAAGAAGGTGACAACTTCAGATTGAGAGTTGGTGGAGCCCACGTTGTTCAACCAGTTGATAGGTTCCTTGATGTATTTGGTCAACGATAGACCAAATATATGTTTTGCAGTGAACACCTTGAGTTAGTTCATGGTGGAGCCAAGGCAAGAGCATTGGGTAACAACAAAACATGTGCTCAGATATTTGAGGGGCATAGTGGAGTATGGTCTGAGATATATTGGAGATGGTGAAGTGAAGTTGCAAGGGTATTAAGACTTAGATTGCGTAGGTAGTGCAATAGATAGGAAGAGAACTTCAGGGTGTAGCTTTAGCTTGGGATTGGTGATGATATCTTGGTTCAGTACGAAGCGGACTTCCATGGCACTTATCTGAACAAAGTTAGAATACGCGACAACTAGTACTACTAGTTGTGAGGCCATTTGGCTTCACAAGTTACTTGTAGGATTATTTGATGAAGAGTTGGACCTCACAGTCATTTTCTATGATAGTCATTTACTGTTCTCTGAGAGAATTTAGTGTTTCATGACAGGTCCAAGCACATAGAGATCAGATGTCACTTCATACAAGATAGGGTTTAGAAGAGAACAATAAAGCTTTAGCATGTAGCTGATAATCTAACCAAGCCCTTAGCAAAAGGGAAGGTTGAAGCATCCAAAGACAAACTTGGATTGGCGCAGAATTCCTTTTTCGCTAAGAGGGAGTATTGAGAAATGTAGCTTGAGTAGGAACTTCTTGCACAAGTTCATTGTGAACGTGGAGGAAGTGGTTTGAGACATTTCTTTGGTGACCACCTTGGAAAGGTGATCATTATTTCTATCTTGTAATTTCACTTGTAAAGTAAAAAATAAAATTTTAAGTCTAATGTTTTGAAGTCAGCTAGTCTTATGAATCTAAATGAAATGTTCTAGAAGTTCTAGAACATTAGCGACTTAGATTAGGATTTAATCTTAGCTGTACATTTTATGATTGAGATAGGTGGCAGCTAGGATTGAGGAGATTAGTTGTTAGGATCGAGGAGATTAGTTATCCTCTCTCAAAGCATAAATAGGACAAGATAGGAGAGATCTCACACACATGAGAAGAGAGCAATAGATTTGGAGGAAGGAAGGGTGCATCTGGAAGAGAAGAAGAGCAGTTCTGCTAAAGTGACTAGCAAGTACAGCAGGCTGTACAGTCCATACCACTCCTGTAGCTGTATTTTATTCATGCATATGCCATATATCTCCAGATCTGGCTGTACACATTCATATCTGGCCATACAGTGTATTGTTGGAGTTTGCTTCAATGATTCAAATGGAGAAGAGTGATTTGTTGTCCAGAGAAGGCAGAAATAGAGCAGGCTGTACTGCTGTAGCTGTACCCTCTTTTCAAGGTCATACACTGCTGTTTGAGGCGATTTTAATGACCGTAAAGCTGCTGATTTTAAGCAGGATGCAGAGGTCATCTTGCAAGCCTTAATCAAAGGAATGAAACGCTGATTCAAATGAGAAATCCCTGTATATGTCTTTTATTTCTTCAGCCATTCAATTTTTTTTCAGCTACTATTTGATTGATGCAATGTTCAGAAATCTAATTTTCTGTTGTTAGATAAATTCTGTTTTGAGTTATTTAATAGATAACATTAGAACAACAGTCACTTAGGCTTGAAAAATTCACAATTACCCGTAATGGGGAAATCCCCCTGGGTATGGAAAAGGGCAAGACTTTTGAAATACCACATTGAAATCTGCAGAAAACTGGGAACTGGCAGTATTATATATATGTAGAGTTAAAAACACACATATATGTAATATGTATGTACACATGTGCACACAAATATATATCAGATATCTTGTAAATATACATATATCAGCGTAGATCTATCTTAATCCAAAATCTATTAAGCATTGAGACGGATCAAAACGAAAGTGAGGCAAAAAATTTTCATTTTCTTTTTTTATTATGGTAAGCTAATTTTTCATTTTTATAGTATGGACTTTAATCTTTCTTTACTTTATTTTATTAACATTATGTTATGTTAGACATCTCATCCACACTAGGTTGTATATGCACCTTGCTGCTCTCCACTGGGTTGTATATCCACCTCACTGCTTTCAGTGCAATAATATTTTTAAACATATACTGTAAAGCAAACTATATGTCTAGTAAATATTGAGTATCTTGTAGGGTTTAGGTATTTTTTTTCAAAAAATCTATGTTTCCTAGTGAGTTCCATTTGGACCCACCACAGGGAAAAAATCGAAAAATAGATAAAATGTGTCGGACATTGTTAAATGGCTGGGAAACTCCTTGGAAACAAGTCCCAGGCTTCCATTTTTGGAAACATCCGTGAGCATTTCCTGCGGTGTTTCCTGCAGTGTTTTGGAAATGGGCACGTTTCCACAATGTTCTAAACATGCACCCTCTGAGAACTACGTGGCAAAGAGAATTGTCACTTATGGAGCCATATGATAGGAACCTCGTGACAATGTCACGAGTATCTTTAAGGTACCCGGTGATATACAGTGTTGGCTGTAGTCACGGTAACTATTGCTTTTAAAAGATCTAAATATTGATGAAGATTGAACAAAACATGTTGAAAATATGGCATTGTTAGACAAATAGTGCACAAAAGCCACAGAAGATATACAGAAATAAACAAAAAAAATGCTTGAGAGTGAAAAGGAATTCAACGGTTCAATAATTAAAACATAAACAAACAATGAATAAATAATAGAAATTCCAGAAATTATTTTTTCTTGATTCCTTTTCAAACTGCTTTTCATCAGAATTATATTGCCATTCATTAAACTGTCCTGAGATTCACAAGTAGTCAAACAGTGCCTAGCAGGTCAACCACATATTTTTGATGGTGTACAGAATTAAAGGGAAGATATAGTTTTTGCAACCGTACACATGGAAGCTTTCACTTTTGTCAATGGAAAAGTCAGCAATATTGGGATGGGATAACACTCATGTTTGCATTGTGGAACTTGATAAAGTTTCCAATACAGTTTCGAATATAGTGTTGTTGTAACTTTTTTCTCTTTTGCATAGGAAGGCTTGCTACATAACCAGATAAGTTTCGTAGAAGATTGAGGCCTTTCATATAACTCTGGTATACAGATGAAAGGAGAAGTTTGATTTCAATTATGCAACAGCGAGGGCTTCGTATTCTATGTTAGCTGGACATGCCTACATGGATGAATTTTTACATGGAGGGAATGACATTTTCTTTTGGCAGTCTCAGTTATATACAAGGTATCTCGAATCCAAATTACTCAGGGGAGGTCAGTTATAGCTGAGCTTTTCATTAAATAGACCGATATTATTTCTTGCATGCATGAGGATCCTAACTCTAGTCACAGTTTGTATTTTATGGTTGAGCCATAACAAGTTTTTGCCAGTGCTTTGAGGGAAGGAAGGGGCTGATAATGTCAACCAGGGTTCTGGTATTATAAAGGGTGAAATAGGTTGTTGTCAAGCTTCATTGGCAGTCTATGAAGTTAGTCACCATTGTATGCATATTGACTAACTATGGCTGCAGTTTACATGCTTTTGTGGGACAGATTTTAGTGAAGCAATTTGTCAAAACATCTCGAGGAGTCTTTGAGTCAATGGCATCTGAATTTTATGACATCTTGCCAAATTCAGCCCAATCCTTGTGCTGTTCCAAACAATTTCAATCAAGACCCTCTTGCTCAAGGAACATAGAAACGTGACAACCTAAATTAACCTTGATGATACCCAATCAAAACAAGCTCAACGATCCCTGCTGTATCATTCTTCATTTCGCACTGATCTTGTTGCGAGGCTTTATTTCTCATTTTAATTTGGGTTTTTGCAATGTTTTCTCAATTATTCTTCATTGGTATTGAATCTTGTTGGAAGGATTTATCTCTTATTTCCATTTAGGTTTGTAACATTTCTTCTTGATATATGCCAAGTTATGCCTCATGAAAGAATGGTTGCTTTGAGTTTTTGTGCCCATGTCACATCAAAACATCTCGAGCAGCATATGAGTAAATGACTTCTGAATGTTATCATATCTTACTAAATTCAGCTCAATCCTTCTGCTTTTCTAAACAATTTCAAGCAAGTCCCTCTTGCTGAAGGGACATAATCACTACAACCTAAGATAACATCTATGATACCCAATCAAAATACCTCAATGAGTACCATTCTTCATTTGGCATTGAATCTTGTTGCAAGGCTTTTATTCTCTCATTTTCATTTGGGTTTTGTGATACATCTTCTCGATATGTTCATTGGTATTGAGTCTTGTTGGAAGGATTTATTCATCTTATTTCCATTCGGGCTTGTAACATTTCTTGTTGATATGTTCCAAGTTATGCTTGATGAAAGAATGGTTGCTTCTATGAGCTTTATGCTCATATCTTGTGCTTTGAAGACTATGTTTAGCAGGGAGGTTGTTCAGATCCGTGTTTCTAATAATTATGAAATGCTATTATTGGTGCTCGTAACAAACGTGGTGCTGGTTACCACTATTAGTCTCCCAATAATGAACTCCCATTTGAATTGCAAAACAAGCTCGTGTATAACAGGGAAGGAGTGTCACCTTTTTGAACTCGATGGATCATTTGTGTTCATGCCAGGGAAGTGCTGCTTGGAAATAGGAAGATCTCCACATTTGTTTTGACAACACCTTAAATTCACCATATTCATGTTGATTTTTCACTAGGCTAGGATCAAGCATGAAGTTTATTCCAATTTTAGCATTTTACTTGAACCATAGACAATTGCAGTTACACCATAAACAATTTGCTGTAGTAACCAAGATCACAAGAAGAAATACCATGCACAAGTACACAAGAAATATCCTAGGAAACCCTTCTCAACAAGGGAAGAAAACCCAACCAACCCTTTGCTATTTCTTCAAGAGAAAGACCTCCCACACCATAGACCTAGCACACAAAAGGGTGCTCACAAAACCAAGAAGGCTAGCGCCCAAGAGAGGTGCACACTTCAGCCCTAGAATAAGTACTTGCTGAAATTTCCAAAATCACATGTGTGTTATGTTTCCTCAATGGGGAAATCACCTTTATTTATATTAGACTTGACACATCAAAAGTGGTGTCTATTGGCACAACATGGCCGACCTCAATAACTAAGAATATAATTAATAATTACCATATTAATTATCTTTTACATTAATAATCTTTCACTTTATGGTGGGGCTGACCTGTACCCTTTACATCACAATTTGGGTTACAAGTAAATCTAACTCTCAGACAATATAGCAAGGGATCTCACACACCCACTAGTGCTCAGCCACTAGGGGCATGTCCACCTGTGCTCAGCCACAAGGACGTTCAAATCAACAGAGCTCTATCTCACTGAGTCTCACAGGAGAATCATCTGGACACACATTCATTAGTGCTCAGCCACTAGGATCACGTCCACCTATGCTCAGCCACAGGGATGTCCTACTCAACAGATCTGTATCTCACTGAGTCTCACAGGAGAATCATCTAGAGTACCACATCGTCTCAACTCTCTACACAGAGGAGAACAATAAACCCATCACATGGGCTCCTTCACCCCTCACAGGGGTACACATCGTTTCATTTCAAACGACACACCCATCTCATGAGCATCTTCCTTTCTCAGGGGCACACAATGTTCCATCTTCGTCTCAAAGAGAACGACACACCCAACTCATGGGCATCTTCCCTATACAGGGTCACACAACGTTCCATCTCTGTCTCAGAGAGGAACAACACACCCATCTCATGGGCACACCCAACTCATGGGCTCTCTCACAACCGACTCACTTAATCTGTGTCCTGGAGGATGTTTCACGTAGCTGTAATCATCAACACTCCCTCTCAGCTAGGAAGGCATTCTCCACCAGGCCAAGTCTCTCCCGAAAGTACTTGAACTTCGTCTTGGAAATAATCATCAACACTCCCTCTCAGCTAGGGAGGTATTCTCCACCAGGCTAAGTCTCTCATGGAAGTACTCGAACTTCGTTTTGGCAAACGGTTTGGTGAAGATATCTGCAATCTGCTCATGTGTAGGAAGGTACTGCACATGTACTTCTTTCCTCTGCACCATGTCTATGATATAATGATATTTTATCTCAATGTGTTTCAATTTATCGTGAAACACAGGGTTCTCAGAGAGCTTCACACAACTCTGGTTATCATAATGAATAATGGTAGGATCCATCTCATGATCAAATAACTCTGTCGGGAGCTTGCGAAGCCATATTGCTTCGCAAACTGCCACACTCCATGCTATATAATCTGCTTTTGCGGTACTCAAGGCCATAGAGCTCTGTTTCTTGCTGCACCAGGAAACAATGGCAGACCCCAAGGTAAAACAACAACCAGATGTGCTCTTCTGGTCCACTATGCTCCCTGCCCAATCTGCATCGACATAGCCCTGCAAACTCAAGTCTACATTGGAGGCATATCTTAGGCCATATCCAACTGTGCCTCATAGGTATCTCAATACATGTTTCACTGCTATCCAATGAGTCTGTCTCAGCTGACTCATGAAATGATTAAGTACATTCACTGCATAACATATATCAGGTTTGGTGTTATCCAGATACATCAATGATCCAATCAGCTATCGGTAAAGTGTGGATCAATCTCGCCTGAATCAACATCATTCATTTTCTTCAAATCCATCACCATCGATGTAGGCATGGATTTGCATTCTGTCATATCGAACTTCTTCAATATCTCCACTGTATATTTTTCTTGACTCAAGAAAATCTCATCAGTCCTCTGCCATACTTCTAGTCCCAAGAAGTAGTGCATCATATCCAGATCCTTCATCTCAAATTTAGAAGTCAATGCTTGCTTGCACTCATCAATAAGTCTTTCTGAACCGGTGATGAATAAATCATCCACATATAGGACCAAGATTAAGCACTCGTTACCAACAATACAATAATATAGGTTTGGATCAACAATACTCTTGCTGAAGCCCAAACTCATCAAGAATCCATCCATTTTCTCATACCAAGTGTTAGTCCCTAAAGTTGCACTTGACTGCTAAGGGCAAGCTAGAGCATCATCAAATTATTGGAATGGTTTTTTATGGATAAATGTATATTGGTTTTTTGAAAAGGTTGGAGGTTTTAGCAGTAAATAAAGAAAGAGAATATCAATCTCTGATTGTAAATAAGATCCAATCATACTTACTTAGTCAATGGTAGTCAATTTAACAAAACAGATAAAACCACAAAAAAGAAATATGAAAGTGTCCAATCTGTTCACTCACATAGGAAGATTCCTGATCCTAAATGTCATTCAGAAACAAAGAATAAGGTACTCAAAAACAAGTCTTGGAATGGGAAATAAATCAGTGAAATATTCACTGCCTTATCAACATAACAATATATATTCAATGCATCGTAAAGATAACATGTTTTTTAAAGTAAGAAAAGGGAGAATGAGAGTAGAGGAGAAAGTCTGCTCATCAAAAGGGTTGCAGCATTAAGTGTAAAATGAAATAGTTCCTTCTTTACAATCATAAAAGAGAGTCTCAGTCCTACATTCCTAAACTCCATTGAACCCTCTCAGGCCTTCAGAAATTGAATTCCCCCCTGTGGAGAATCCTCTCTTTACAATATATAGAAAATATAAAACCTTCTTTCTCTTTAACCGAAGGGATTCAAAACCTCTTTTAGGCTAATCATAGACAATGGTTACGAAATTTCAGGATCTAGCCACGAACAGATTAGATCCTAGATCCTATGAATAGAGCATAATCTCTAAATACTGGGTTTCGGTTGGAAAATTTTGATATTGATAAATGAACCCCTGTAACTTTGACTGCCTGGGGAAAAAGGAATTAATCCTTTTGAATCTAGAATATTTATGCAACTTTTCCACCTTATCTACTACCTGAGAATACTGGATCTGTTTTGATTGGATGCTGATATTATGCCTTAGAATTTGAGATTTAATATTCTCGAGTATCCAACTTGTTATTTTGCTGTCAAGTATTGCCAAGAACAAGCAGACCATTGTGCCTTTCCGTTCTATCCATCTGTGCAACCTGACCCTGCAAATCTTCTACTCTGCCTAATTCATTGGGCTAGTGGAGTCATTCATATTGCTTCTAAAACTAACAAACTGAAACGAATCCATCTGTTCATATGACGAACTTATTTTACACACTACCTACTCTATCCAACTGCTTCCATTAGATCAGGTAAAATCATGCTTCCAATGAAGCCATACAAGTATCTAACTGATGAAACTCTTAATCTGGAAATGACGAATGAAGGAATCCATGGAATACATGAATGCAATTTAAAAGGACAGCTGAAACAACCTTCATTTGAAAAGAACAATGTGACATTTGAATTGCTCAAAGACTCCATATAATTACTAATAGGGTCAATAAAGCGGTAAAGAAAAACCTCTTCTTGATATTTTAGTTGAAGATCAAGAGATCTTTGCATATCTTCTTCCTCATAATGGCTGCCACTTTCAACAATTTGTAAATCTGAACATGGTTGCGGGCTGATTTGCTAAGATGGCTGCTCAATGTCTTCTGTGGACCCAGGATGGCTGATTTCTACACAATGTTGTTCCTCATCAAAATCTGATTTATAGTTGTCATACACCGGCTCGCTGCTCCTCAAGTCAACAAAATGTGATGTAGGGATCTGTTCTTCTTCCTCTGAATACTCATCAAAGGTAGGCTGATCTGAAAGATTTCTCGAGATCTGAAATTCACAGACCTTTGCTTCATGACCATAATGAAAAAATGAGTGCATATGTGCTGCTTGATCATCTTTGGAATTTTGATCAGTTAATGATTGATCCTCAATCAAATAATTAGTAGCAGATGGTTCACGAGGATAAACATTCAGCTGATCATCATAATCATTATGAGAACATTTAAAACTGTCTTCACAAATTACAGGGTGCAACTTTTCATCAGGTATATCATGTGTCATTGCTATTGTCTGTTGATTATAGGAATCAAATTGTTCACAACAATCCTCAAGGAATGTATCAAAAGAATAATACCTTTTACAATGCTTGATGAATACTGCATGGAATTCCCTCAAGGAAAATATGCTTGATGAAGGCAAGGACCGGTACCACTGTCGTGCATCGCCCTCCAATGAATACATAAACATCTTCATACGAACATCCTCGTGATGTAGATCTAGCTGATCTATGTATTCATGAAACTTGATGAGGTGATCTGAAGGATTATCCTCCTTGCTTTCTCTGAACCGTGGAAGACAATCTCCCCATATATCTATAGTGGGAACAATATTAGGGAAACCAACAATATCAAAAAAATTGAATGGAGCAAACCTTGCAACCACAATGGCTTTCATTCGATCATTTGATGCCATTCTGGATCTTTCCCAGTGGAGTCATTTATGAATTGTTGAACAGTGGAGTCGCCATGGTGAAAAATCTGCAGTCAATTGTGTGCCCTTTTCTTGTTCACCATCAAGAAGTGGATCTGATCGTTGTCGTTCTTCCCAGGGAAGATGTCTTCGTTCCTTCGTCCCCGACAACGACGCCAAAAGATGATAGTCCCTAAAGTTGCACTTGACTGCTAAGGGCAAGCTAGAGCATCATCAAATTATTGGAATGGTTTTTTATGGATAAATGTATATTGGTTTTTTGAAAAGGTTGGAGGTTTCAGCAGTAAATAAAGAAAGAGAATATCAATCTCTGATTGTAAATAAGATCCAATCATACTTACTTAGTCAATGGTAGTCAATTTAACAAAACAGATAAAACCACAAGAAAGAAATATGCAAGTGTCCAATCTGTTCACTCACATAGGAAGATTCCTGATCCTAAATGTCATTCATAAACAAAGAATAAGGTACTAAAAAACAAGTCTTGGAATGGGAAAGAAATCAGTGAAATATTCACTGCCTTATCAACATAACAATATATATTCAATGCATTGTAAAGATAACATGTTTTTTAAAGAAAGAAAAGGGAGAATGAGAGTAGAGGAGAAAGTCTGCTCATCAAAAGGGTTGTAGCATTAAGTGTAAAATGAAACAGTTCATTCTTTACAATCATAAAAGAGAGTCAGTCCCACATTCCTAAATTCTATTGAACCCTCTCGGGCCTTCAGAAACTGAATTCCCCCCCCCCGTGGAGAATCCTCTCTTTACAATATCTAGAAAATATAAAACCTTTTCTTTCTCTTTAACTGGATGGATTCAAAACCTCTTTTAGGCTAATCATAGACAATGGTTACGAAATTTCAGGATCTAGCCACAAACAGATTATATCCTAGATCCTATGAATAGAGCATAATCTCTAAATACCGGGTTTCGGTTGGAAAATTTTGATATTGATAAATGAACACTTGTAACTTTGATTGCCTGGGGGAAAAGGAATTAATCCTTTCAAATCTAGAATATTTATGCAACTTTGCCACCTCATCTACTACCTGAGAATACTGGATCTGTTTTGATTGGATGTTGATATTATGCCTTAGAATTTGAGATTTAATATTCTCGAGTATCCAACTTGTTATTTTGCTGTCAAATATTGCATGAAATACCCTGTCACCAATACATGCATTCGATCTGGAAGACATTTGGTTGTTGATCTTCGGTGATTGTTCTGATCTCTATCATGACTCAACAAGTGAACAAGTCAAATAGATAGTTGGTCCAATAGTTGTCCTTCAAACAGAGCATTGCTGATAAGGTTCAAAATACCCTGCAGATTGCTTCTAAGAAGGCACTACATATTTCTTTCATGTACTAGTTGAGCTGCAAAATCTTCATGCTATAATAGGTTATGGAAGGACCATCATCCTTTGGAGTCTCCATATGTATCAGATGCAAATCTGTCACAACCCCATTTACATAGCCAATTTTCATAGGCATTGCTTTATTTGGTCAAATGAATTCAATGCCAGCATAGTATTTTTTACCAGAGAGTCCTTCTGAATACTTTTTTGTTAGACATAACCCAACTATCCTTGTGCAATCTCAAAACCCCGTCTTTGGCAACATGTGCCATTTGTGCTACAATATAAATCTCATGCAATCCTGATCAAATGAATTAAAATGCTAGCTTCTTAGTTGGTGAAATCTTTTGATGCCTTTTTGAGAACAAAAATCGTTCTCGATGCTTGTTGAACAATCAAATTCTGCCAAGAGGTTTGCATACAATAATGAATAACCACTGTACATGTTTCTTCTATTTCTTATTGCATGGAGCATCCACAACACCGAATGTCTTCATAGCTCTGTTGCAAACTTAGACAAGCATAATGAGATTGCTGTTTCCTTTGGCACTGGTGTTTCCATTGGCAACAAACACCCCTTGTGGCACGACGCTTCTCACACCTGGGCATTTCCCGCTACACCTGTTTTCTCCATGCTTGACAACTGGTCTTGGGTTCGAACATATCTGCATTTTATTAATTTATATAGTGGGCAATATCCCACATGCTCAAAGCAACAAATAAAATAGTGCTTTATATGTCCCCTTGTCTCCAACCTGTATCGACGCGTAGTGCATGACTTAGTCTTGCGGGCTCCCTCCTCCAAGTGGCTTTGCGCTTGGGCACTAGGTTTGACTTATGTGTTGTGTGTTGTGGATAACCTGTGTTGTGTTTGATGGTAGGTGCTAGAGATTGGCTCCCGACCAATAACTTTTGCTAAAATAATCATTAAGTATGTAAAAGAAAACCGAGAGCATAAAACTTGACCATATAAACCAAAATTGGCTTTATAATACCATTTTTTATTTTGCGAGAAAACAACCTTTTAATCCACAGACAATGATCCTTACTTAGTTTAAGCTTTAAACACATTTTACCAGTGCAAAGGCCAATTTATCTCAATCAAGGCATCATAGCACTATGTCAAAGGTGTATGGAATAAGGACTTCCACCCTTCCTGTACCTCCTCTCTAATGAGGCGAGTTAAAAGCTCAGCACTACTTCTAGCATATGCAATACCGATGCTCTGGAATGACACTTTTCGGTGCTACAAGAATAACCTCATTCCTGCAACAAGGAGAAAATTGAATATTTAGTATCTGGATACTAACACCAAGCACGAGGTGCTTGCTTTAGTCCATACATGGATTTCTTCAACCTGCACACATGAGATTTCTCGTTGTGTATCACGAATCCTTCTGGCTGCTGGCTGCTCGATATAAACCTCTTCCTCAATCTCACCATTGAGAAAGACTTTTTTTACATCCATCTGATGTAGTTTCCAACCCATGGATGCAGCTAGTGCAATGATAGTACGGATGGAAGTGTATCGGGCTATTGGAGCAAATGTCTCATCATAGTCAACTCCCTCTACTTGTGAGAATCCTCTGGCTACAAATCTCGCTTTGTATTTCTCGATACTTCCATCGACTGCATGCTTGATCTTATAGATCCACTTGGAAGTCGCTACAAACTTCTCTTCTGGTTTTGGAACAATATCCCATACATCATTATCTAAGATAGACTGATATTTTTCTGTCATGACATCTTACCATAACTGCTCACTTGTCACTTCTCCATGACAAGAAGGCTCAGAATCAATGATGTGGCTCATGGTTGAAAGATAGCTTGAAAATCTCTTTGGTCTCTTTCTCTCTCGAGATGTGCCTTGAGGGGCTATATGTCCCTCTGCCTCCTACAAAGTTTGTCGAGCTTAGGCATGCCTTTTATGCCCTACTGCAATATCTCTGGGGATATCAACTGGAGCAACTGGATTAGCTGGAACAACTAGATCAACTGGAATAATGTTTGTCTCCCTCTGAACTGCTGAAGGGGGAGAAGGTATTGTCTCACTGTCAATATCCATCTGAGATTCTCTGGATCTTTGAAAGGCTATCTCTTCTTCAAAGATAACATCTCTGCTTATCTCAATCTATCTCTTACTAGGGATGTAGATATGATATGCCTTCAAAGATTCACTGTATACCACAAATGTACCCTTTCTCCCTGAAGGGTCTATCTTGGATCTCTTCTCTTTGGGTACATGAAAATATACTGGGCACCCAATTATCTTGAAGTGTCCAATCTCAGGCTTCACTCTGATGAAGGCTTCTTTTGGAGTTATGTTCTTCAAAATCTGGTGAGGACTCTTGTTTTGAACATATACTGTTGTCTTGCATGCTTCTTCCCACAGAGTCATAGGTATAATCTGATCGTGTATCATCGCTTTGGTTGCCTCGATGATAGTTCTGTTCTTCCTCTCTGCAACCCCATTTTGCTGAGTGTTGTAAGGAACTGTGTAGTCCCTCTTGATCCCTGCTTCAATATAGAAATTGATGAAATCCTTGGAGGTGTATTTCCCTCCATTATTTGATCTTAGTACCTTGATCTTTCTTCTGGTCAGGTTCTCAACCTGAGCTTTGAATTCTTGAAATTTTGCAAGAACTCCATCCTTGTTCTTGAGGAAGTAAATCCAAGTTTTTTGAGAGTGATCATTTATGAAGAGTACATAGTACAAGTATCCATTCAGGGAGACAATAGTCATTGGCCCACACACACATGAATGTATCAAGTCCAAGATTTCCTTGGATCTATTGTCACTTCTCAAGAAGGACCCTTTAATATTCTTTCCAAGAGCACAACCTTTGCAAACACCTTTATGCTGAATCTGTATCTCTGGAAGGCCTGTTACCATTTTCCCTAGAGCTGGAAGAGCTCTACAATGAATGTGAGCAAGTCTCCAATGCCATAGCTCACTCAAGCTGATAGTATCATGTAACAGGGTCTGGATTGGTCTGATGGTCAATCTGTATAAGTTGTTTTATTGAACACCAATTACTTTGGAAGAGTTTATATGTAAGTCTTTGTGCCAAGCAAGAACTTTTCCTTCAGAAAAGGTAACCTTGTAGCCTTTGTCTTCTGAGGCAGAAATGGAGACAAGGTTCCTCTTCATCCCAGGTACATATAGTACTTCACTTAGTTGAAGATGCATGTCAGAATCTAGTTGGAAGGTAGAAGTTCCAACCCCTTTCACATTATATTTGGCATTGTCTCCAAGAACAACAAGATTAGTCAGGTGATCTCTAAAATCGGTCACGTGCCTAGAGGCACCACGGCCAATTAACTAAGTCTCATCATTAGTAGGAACCATACCTTAGAGTGATGAAATGTTGATGTCTTCATCTCTCTGAAGTCTTGGTTTCTAGGAACTGTATTTGCTTGATTCATCAAGCTTGTGCTCCATCATAGTTCTGTTCATCATATTTTTAGATTCTTCACAAACCCTTGTCCACTGGGCTAGGAAACCTAACGGCTAGGCTAGGATAGAAACCTTAGGTTTTGTTGGGCTTATGATTACCAACAATAAACCTTGAAAATTAAAAGAACATTGGTGAGCTGAAGAGCTCCTTCAATGAGCTGCAGAAACCCTAATTCTGAAATTTCTGTAGAAAATTGCGAAACCCTAGGGCCAAAAATCCAAAATGCTCGGAAATGCAATCTGAAGCTTGCTGGAGGTACGCTGAAGGAGGCCGTACACTCCTGTACAACTTTTATCCCCAACGTCCAAGTTTAAGGTGCTAAAACACCTCAGAAAAGGAGGGTCGTACATAATTGCAGCAAACCCTATAGGGTCGTACAGAACTGCAGAAGAAAATGACGACTTGCTTTGAATGCTTGTGAAATGGGTTCTTCAAGACCTATGCTCTGCTACCATGTTGATTTTTCACTAGTATAGGCTCAAGCATGAAGTTTATTCCAATTTTAGCATTTTACTTGAACCATAAACAATTGCAGTTACACCATAAACAATTTGATGTAGTAACCAAGATCACAAGAAGAAATACCATGCACAAGTACACAAGAAATATCATGGGAAACCCTTCTCAACAAGGGGAGAAAACCCAAACAATCCTTTGCTATATTCTTCAAGAGAAAGACCTCCCACACCATAGACCTAGCACACAAAAGGGTGCTCACAAAACCAAGAAGGCTAGCGCCCAAGAGAGGTGCACACTTCAGCCCTAGAATAAGTACTTGCTGAAATTTCCAAAATCACATGTGTTATGTTTCATCAATGGGGAAATAACCTTTATTTATATTAGACTGGACACATCAAAAGTGGTGTCTATTGGCACAACAGGGCCGACCTCAATAACTTAGAATATAATTAATAATTACCATATTAATTATCTTTTACATTAATTATCTTTTACATTAATTATCTTTCACTTTATGGTGGGGCCGACCTGTACCCTTTACATCACAATTAGGGTTACAGGTAAATCTAACTCTTAGAAAATATAGCAAGGGATCTCACACACCCACTAGTGCTTAGCCACTAGGGGTACGTCCACCTGTGCTCAACCACAAGGACGTCAAAATCAACAGATATCTATCTCACTGAGTCTCACAGGAGAATCATCTGGACACACATTCACTAGTGCTCAGCCACTAGGATCACGTCCACCTGTGCTCAACCACAGGAACGTCCTACTCAAAAAATATCTATCTCATTGAATCTCACAGGAGAATCATATGGAGTACCACATTGTCTCAACTCTCTACACATAGGAGAACAATAAACCCATCACATGGGCTCCTTCACCCCTCATAGGGGTACACATCGTTTCATCTCAAAGGACACACCATTCTCATGGGAATCTTCCCTTCTTAGGGGCACACAACGTTCCATCTCCGTCTCAAAGAGAACGACACACCCAACTCATGGGCATCTTCCCTACACAGGGCCACACATCGTTCCATCTCCGTCTTAGAGAGGAACAACACACCCATCTCATGGGCACACCCAACTCATGGGCTCTCTCACAGGTCGACTCACTTAGTCCGTGTCCTTGAGAATATCTCACGCAATTGTAATCATCAACAATTCGGAGGCTTGTCCAAATAGAACCATTTCTTTTTAGACACAAGTCTTGGCATTATAATCATTATTTCCTCCATTTCTTCAAAATAAAAGCTTACCATCACTGCAAAACATGGATCATGACTGTCACATGTCCTTGTCCACATGGAATGAACAAAATATACATATGGTTTCATAGAAAGCGAGTATGAACTGGGAAGGCACATCATACTTTTTATAAGTGATGTTTATGAATTCCAATTGTGGCAAGTGTGTCCTTCCCCATTATGGGAATATTAAAATGCGCTATTAGCTGGCTTATAATAAAAATATCAGACACAGGTGAGCAAAGATTTGAACAAGTTGCATTGGAAAATATGTTGTTATTTCATGATTGGGACCATATTGTTGACTATTGTGTTTTATTTAAATGTGGAGTATGTTGGACATATAATGCAGGTTAACCTTAAACACTTAAAACACCAATTAAAAACATTCTAAATTTTGCAAGGAAAGAAAGGAAAGTGGAAGAGAAGAACACAAATAGAAGGTTGAATGGAGGAAGCAAAGCAACAAAACTTAAATTTTCCATTTCCATTTGATGTAAAATTCCAAAGATTGCAGGGAAGGCTTCAGAAATAGAATAAATCCAGAGGAAAAAGGAAGTGAACCCTCCATTAAAGCTTCCACACAATATGGGGTGAATAGGAGCCAAGAATGGTGAAAGTAAGAAGGGGGAACAAAGCAATAAAGATGAGAACAATTGCTTCATGTAAGGACATGGGTTGAGGCAAAGAAAGACAGAAGGAATAAATCACTCAATCAAGTGGAGAGGATGAAAACATAAATTAGGAGGTGGAGGCATAACGGAGGAAATAGGAGAGCAATTTCCCAAAAAGATGTGTATAGGATTAGAGAACTAGAGAAGGAAAAGATCTAATGGGTGAACAAACTAACCAACCAAGAGGATAATTTAAAAAACCGAGTCAATAGGTGGATTAAGGATTAATATAAGCCATATGGGAACAAAATTTGGGAACACATGAAACATAAGCCTAGAAGTGAGATTATTAAAATGTAACTAGGAATCTAATCCTCAACGACCAAGAAATAGAAGTAGATTTGGGCACAAATTGGAAGAGACCACAAAAGCCAAATTAATAAAAACTCACGATGGAAGGGAAAAATATAATTAACTTAGGTCAATTGAGTTTGATTAAGCAGTTGCTAACGAGGTATGATATTGTAAGGGAACCCTCAAAACGAAGATCACTTTTGTAGAATGTTAGGGGATTGAGTTCAACCTTGAGAAAAATAGAAGTTAAATAAAGCATAGAAAGATTATGGAGGTGTAGTGTAAGACATATTGATAATAAAAAAGACGATAGAAGTGGGGAGAGAGATGTAGTGTCTAGCAATAAATGGGGCATCCATTGTGGTATTGTAATAGTAAGGTTACATGTAAGACAAAGTAGGAGAATTGTAACACATGATAAACTAGGCAAAATGCTTAGTGATTAGTGATTTTTAGATAAAAAATAGTTACATTAAGGGTAGAAAACAAGAAGTCATAGGGATTTAAAGGGTTTTATTTTTTGTCTTTGGATGTGTCATGTACATATTATGCTAACTCTTAATATAGCCTTCTCTATAACATTCCGTGACTCTTTATTTGACTAGATTAATTGACATTGTTATTTTGTTTTCACTACATAGTAGAGTGGCTAGGGGCAATGCAATACATGAATGTTGGAGTTTGCTTATGCACAATTCAAGAATTTGTTTTAGTTAGTTTGGTAAAGAAAAAGTAAATAAAAAGGATAAAAATAACATGTGAGAATGACGTTGAATAAAGAGCATGATGTGCACAACAAAATAAAAAGGATTTGGAGGAAGTGACAGGCTAGGCATGAATAAATTCACACTGAATATTTTTATTGAAGTGAGCCATACATAAATACATTGAGAGATGACTTTTGGTTTCATCTTCCAAGAGGTCTGATGACTCTTCCTATTCACCTATGAATCTTCATATTTATCCTAAATTAATATTTAATATATACCATAATCCCAAGGATTAGGTATCTAACATTCCCCCCTTAATCAAAATGGGTGTTTGTAAGTCCAAGCATCTTTTTGAACTTTTCAAACTTTCCTCTTCCAAGCACTTTGATAAAGTTTTCGACAATTTCCTCACTTGTGGAAAAATGTATCAAGTGAATGGTCTTGGTCTCTACATGATGTTGAATCAGATGGTGCTTCGTGTTGATGTGCTTTGTTCGATCATGGAATCTAGAATTCTTGGCCAACTTGATTGCATAGGTGTTGTCAATCAAAAGTGGAGTAGCATTCACCTGTTTCTCTTGCAAATCCTCTAGTATCTACCTGAGTGACACAATCTCCTTTGTTGCCTCTGTAGTAGTGACATATTCTGGCTGTTAAATTAAATATTAGCTTATACTAGTTAATTAGATATTAGACTTAGGAATTAATAAAGTGAGCTTGACTTGAGATTATTTTATGCTTTTATGTCTTATTTCACTTTATTGTGTTTCTTGATCTATCCCACATTCATAAAGTGGATTGAATCGACTTGCTTGTAATCCTATATGAGAAAGATTTCGCTTTCTCATTAAATGCACAATACTGAGAACTCTTTCAAGTTATTTTGGTTTCTTTACGAACTCTATTTCTGTAATATGGTATCAGAGCCCAACGTTCTAGAAGCCGTATCAAGAGTCTCGGGCCATTGAAAGACAAGGTTTCCACTCTTGTGACTTCTGTATTTTCGAAGCTGTATCAAGAGTCTCGAGTCTTTGGAAGGCAAGGTTTCCACTCTTGTGACTTCAGTATTTTCGAAGCCGTATTAAGAGTCTCGGGTCTTTGAAAGATAAGTTTTCCAATCTTGCGACTTGAATAGTCTGGGTGCCATAAAGTTTGTGTGAGCATGAAGACCTAAGGATTGTTTCCGACAAAGACAGATCAAGGGATCGCTAGTGTAGCACATCAAAGAACCAAAAGGGTTTCATTGAAACCAGATTTGCCTAGATTTGCATGTTTTTGGGCAGATTTATTATAAATTTGCAAGTTTTTCAGCACATTATTATGTTTTTGGGTTACTTTTAACCTTCACCTATGGCATATTTACCCAACATTATGCTGGAAGGGAGTTGAAGTTTCAAAGGCAAGAACTACAACACATGGACGCAACTGAAGTTGACCATTTTTTAGTACAAGTGCCTGACGAATATTGTCCTTGGAAAACTTACCTGGCCTAAAGTTGCAGGTAAAGACCAGGATAAGTTTGATGAGAAAGATAGAGATGATGTAATGTTGATTAAGTTGTCAACGACAGAGAAGATTCTAACAAAGGTCCATATAGGTAAGATTTCATCAACGATCTGGACACATTTAAAATATTTGCATGAGACATCGGATAAAGGCATTTCTTCCTTAAGAATATGCTATTTTCAATGATGATGGATAAACATGCATCCCTCTAGGAGCATTTGATCAAGATCAAAGATATCCAAGAACATTTGATGGCCATTGATTGAAAGATGGAGGATGAATACATCGTGTTAATCACACTAAATTTTTTACCAAGTGCTTATGAACAGTTTATTGAGGTCCTAAACATCACTTCCATGAATGTTGACCTAAAGTTTGATGAGATTTGCAATAAGCTCTTACAACATGACGGATGGAATAAACAATTCGGTAGTAGTTGTGAGACAAAGGGTTTTGAGTAGGCATTCGCTGCCAAATTAAAGGGCAAAGTAAATGGGCCAAGAAGACAAAAAAAATTAGCAGTGATGATGTTACCAAGGATCATAAGACCATCAAATGCCATTATTGTGGCAAGGAGGGCCATATGAAGAAGCACTGCAGAAAGAGGTTGGATGACTAGAAAACAAACCAGGGAGGACCTCAACAACAAGCTCATGTCGCAAAGCATATAGAGGAGAAGGAGTCAACATTCTATGCATTTATGGCCATGCCACAAGCATACTAGTCCAGGTCATCTGCTTGGTTCATTGATTTAGGTGCATCACGTCATTTCACCAATAGGCACAACTAGTTGACAAAGTACACACCTTGTTCTTCCAAGGATTCAATGATCTTTGGTGGTGGTGAGGAGTATACAGTCATTGGAAATTCTAATATTCCTCAATGCATACTACGTGCTAGGTATGGAGCTTAATCTGCTTTCAATTAGTCAGATTATGTGGCACAACACCAAACTATATGTCAACTTTAGCAATCACAAGTGCTACATAGTTGACAAGGAGACCAAGAAGAATGTTTCTCTTGGTGTCGAGGACCACATATTGTTTAGACTGGTGGATATTGGACATGTCAGAGAGCATGCACTAGCAACCAAGAGTGCATTAGATATCAATACACTATGGAATAAAAGGTATGGGAACCTCAACTTGACCTACCTCTTTCAGTTGGCACAAGATAATTTGGTAGATGGACTTCCCAACATTCAACAACAAATCCAGGGAGTTTGTGGAGCTTGCCAGGAAGGGAACTAGCATAGAGTGCCATTTGATGAAGGTCAAGTGTGAAGAGCACATAGATTCTTTCAACTAGTTCATGCGGACATTTGTGGACCAATGAACACAACATCAATCACCGGTGCCAGGTATTTTTGTCTATTTGGCGATAATTATACCAGGAACACGTGGGTGTATTTTTTGAAACTGCAATATGAAGTGTTTAATGAATTTCAAAAGTTCAAAGCCTTAGTAGAAAAAGAGTCAAGTTGTCACATTACCTCTCTTGGGTATGATAATGGTGGTGAATTCTATTATGAAGAATTCAATAAATTTTGTGATAAACATGGGATTAAAAGACAATTCACTACACCTTACAATCCACAACATAATGGAGTGGTTGAAAGGTGGAACCACACTATCACAGAGATAGCCAGGTGTATGTTGTAGAACAAGTGTGTTTCAAACAAGTTTTGGGTTGAGGCAATGTTTATAACAATATGCTTGTTGAATAGATCTCCAACGATGGCAGTGAAGTAGGAGAATTCAGAGGAAGCATGGTTTGGAACAAAGCCCCAATTCAGTCATCTTAAATTCTTTGGTTCTACTGCCTACACTTAGATTTCAGATGAAAAGCGAACCAAGTTAGATCCAAAGAGAAAAAAGATGATGATCACAGGGTACAACGAAAATCGTAAAGCCTATGGGTTGGTTGATATTGACACCAATAAGGTGAGCTTTAGTATAGATGTTGTTGACAAGGAAGTTGGACCTTTCCACACTTCTTCTGGATTCAAAATTACCGAGCAACTAGTGGTGGATAAGGATTCAGGTGTCAAGCTTCAGGCATCTCCACCTGAAGGGGGGAATATTTTGAGTATGAGTAGTCTTCTAGGCCTGTAATTTCTGATGCACATAGCCCGAATCAACATTCATATGAAAAAAATACAGGTGAAGATGATGAGAATCCAAAGAAGAGACCTAAGTGGTGGCACAAAACCATTGGAGATGTTTGGATAAGTGAAATGATCAAAGGTCTATCATCAAGAGGAAAGATAAAACATAAACCAAACACGATCAACTTTGCTATGATGGCCAATGTTTAGGAAATCTATGAACCATAGTTGTTTGAGGAGGTGAAAGGGAGACTTGAATGGGAAAATGCCATGGCAACTGAACATGAGAGTTTGATGAAAAATTAGAATTGAGTCCTCACAACTCTTCCACCTGGGTAGAAACCCATTGGTTGCAAATGGGTGTACAAGGTCAAGTACAAAGCAAAGTTTACACTTGACAAGTACAAAGTAATACCCAAGTAGTAGTGAAGATGTCCCATGTATGTCATCTCAAAACCCTTCTTCAATTCTTTCTTTATTGATGCAATAAATGCTTCATTGTTCCTTGTTATCAAAAGATCATCTACATACACCACACGATATACCACATTTTTTCCAACTTTATTGACAAATAAAATTGCATCATCAAGATCAAAATGCTTGAAATTGATCTTCAAAAGATGCTCAATTAGCTTTTCATAGTATGCACAAGGTGACTGCTTTAAGCCATACAAAGACTTAATGAGATTGCATACCTTATGTTCTTGACCCTTCACAACAAATCCTTCTGGTTGAGACATGTAGACATTCTCTTTCAAATCTCCATTCAAGAAAGCCGTCTTCACATCCATGTGATGAATCTTCCACCTATTCTCTGTTGCCGAGGCCAACATTGCACAAATGGTAGCCCCTTTTGCTTTGGGGGAAAAAGTCTCCTCATAGTCTATGCCTTGTTTTTGTGCATATCCTTTCGCCACAAGCCTCACTTTATGCTTGTCAATTGAGCCATCTGATTTGTTCTTGTTCTTATAGATCCACCTACAACCAATTAGTTCAAGTCAAATGGAGGAGTCACCAACTTCCATGTCCCAGTCTTGATGTGGGAATCATACTCCCTTTGCACAACTTCTTTCCACTCATCATGAGAAATAGCTTCTTCAAAGGAAGTTGGTTCAAAGTTAGTAGATAAATTCAATTCACAATCATATGAAATATCCATATCATTGACATCACATGAATCTGAATTATCTACATCACCTCCATCATCTTGTCTTACTGAAATTCTAGTTTTTGTCTTTCCAACCTCATCAGGATGAACACTTTCCAGTGTCTTTATGAGCCACTTTGGACATTTCTGTGATGGTCCAGGTCACTCCATTGATTGAGATGGTGTTGCACTCCCATCAAGGTTCAACCTTTCAATCCTCTCAATCACATCATCCAATTGAAATTCCTATTTGATGAAGTGGTTGAATCATCTACATGAGGGGGAGATGGCACTTCAAAGGAGACTCTAGAGATTGATCCAAGATAGGGATCCCTCATTCAAGATGTGGAATTTCATTATCAAACTCATGATATGTCTTTACATGGGTTATCTATCCAAATGATCAAGCTATGACTCAATAGTCTTGTCATTCTTAATGGATTCAAGAAAACCACTTCTCTAGAAAGAATGATTTTTTGTTTACCTCATTGTAAAAACAATATGCCTTGGTGGTATTTGAGTTGCCCAAGAAGATGCACTTTCGACTGCTTGCACCTAGTTTGTTTCTTTTCTCCTTAGGGATTAAGTCATAACAAGAGGAACCAAAAACCCTGATATGCCTCATCAAAGAATTGTGGTTATACCACATTTCATAAGGAGTCTTGCTTCCAAGAGCATGAGATGGACCTCTATTTCTCACATACACTGCGCCAAAAAAATCAACTTCACATTCTTGAAAAATAGTATTAAATGTACCATATCCAAGAGTGTTATGTTCATTCTTTCTGCTACACCATTCCGTTGAGCATTGTATGGAATAATGGCTTGATGCTTTGTTACCCCTTCCCACCTAGCGGTAATTAGAGGAGATCATGTCTAATGGCCCATAATGGAGAAAATGATCCAGATGATGATGATGATCAGTATGTCCATAGACAATAGCCCAACAAACCCTCAAATGCCTCTTCCTTAACAACACATCTCATCACACTCAATCAACAAGGCTCATTGGAAGATGGTGTTCCAATACATTATGAGGTACATTGGTTMTAGTTTCATATAAAGTGTCATATTTAATACATTGGGAATTTGAGTGATGATCATAGGTTGAAGTTGGATAATGAATCATAAGCTCATAAGTTATGATTTTTTCCTTATTTCACCTTGGTGGCCATCCTAGTCCAGTGTTGTCACTCCTTGGGAAAAGAGGTACTACTGGGGGTTCCTTGAAAGAGGTAGTGTACCATTCCTGATCATACTTACCACTTTTCCATCCCCGATCCTTCCATTTTCCCACCTTTTGGGTAATGTGGTTACATGCACACCAAAAAGGCATGTTCCTCATTCTCTTATGAGAAGAAGGGGCTAAAGTCCTAGAGGTAGATTACAATTGACTAATAAAAATAAAGAATGGGATGATGAGGACATTCAAAAGTCATAGTCCATACTTGAGCTCTACTCATTCATTAATGGAAATCGCCCCTAGTCCTAATGCGAATAGACACCTTATCAATAAAAAGGGACTTGAATATGTCCCAAGTAAAAATCAAAGGAAGTGCTAATACTTGAAACCTTTTTAAGGGGACTCACAAAATCAAATAAATAAAGAAAAAAGGCAAACAAGGGGTTTGGAATGCAAATAGTGCCGATGAAACTCAAGCACCAAGCACACCCTCTACAAAAACAGTCATGGAGGTGAGTCCATACATTTTCTTACTTGTTAATGACTCCATACCTAGAAGTAAACCCCATAACCACCTCACATTCATTACATATCTCTGATGGGTCCTTCCAGGAAATATCTTTGTACTTGTGTACTGACACACCTAACAAGTGTTGAAATAATGTAACTGCGAAGAACATTCTTATTATTATTTTGTTATTGGATTAAATCCCCATTGTGGATTAATCATGTCATTATTATTATTGGATTAAATCCCCATTGTGGATTAATCATGTCATTATTATTATT
>ML779345.1:428369-498064 GCA_009831015.1 Picea engelmannii
AGAGTGAGAGGTCAACTCTGCCAGATTGTGACCTTTCACATGTGCCAGGTTGATATAAATAAGAGGCTAGTGCCTCACTTCTAACACACAACTCACTTGCTCATTCACTTATGAGGCAAGTTGCAATTACAAGTTAGAGAGGAGAAGAAGGGTGGCACATCTCTTGGGGAGGACTTTCTGTATTGGTTTGAGTTATCTCTTGAACATTGTATAAGCTATTTATGATAAGGAAGTTTTTGCTGGGTTTTCTTCCCCTAGAGGGTTTCCCAGGATAAATGCTGTGTCTCTTGTGAATGTGTATTTCTCAGTGATCTTGTTCTTATTATGATCTTATCTTATGAAATGAAAAGAACTATAATAATGGCATAAACATTAACAACAAGGTGTTTTGATGGTCCTCCCATACTTAAATTTTCCAAATTGCGTAAAGTCTCGAGCTAATGTGAAGTTTGAAAGGGATACCTAATGAGAGTTGTTCAATTTGACCTTTGTATTAATAGATGGATTATTTTGTATGATTTAGAGGACTATTTCCCCTTGTGATTGTTGGTTTTACTTGATTCCATGGTTTTTATTGACTTGAGTGCACCTGACATGGTCTTTGGAGGATGTCCCAGTGATTTCACCGAGGACATTGTGCACTTTATGCAGGACATAGCACATGTGATGTAGTGCGTTGGGCCACTTGATGACTTGGCACCCTTTGATATAGGCTCTCACACCTCTTGGAGCTAGGATGATAGACATATGAGCTTCTACTTTGCAGACACAATCATGCTAGCACATAGATGGGCAAGGAACCTATACCTTGGGTGTTATAACCCGAAGGATATTGGACATTGGATGGAGGACGTTGCACTAGTACATGATTGGACACCTTGCAAAGATGAGATGCACCTTCATTCCACCTTTGACATTGGTATTTTCACCGTGGATGTTGAGCACATGGATGATGATGTCATGGATTAGGGCTTGCTTGCCATTGGGGCATTACTTTGATGAGTTGGGTCTCTGATGACAATACACGACCTTTGATGAGGAGAGGTCATCTTCTACCATACTTGGCACCTTGATGAAGAGATGTGGCCTTTGGAGGCCTCCTACACCTTCCTAGGGCATGACGTCACCTACACGTGTGGCTTTGGATGGATTATTTTGATGTTTTAGCATGGCCATCTATTGTTAAAGGCTACTTGAGGGGTCGACCCCACTTGCATCATGGATTTATTGTTGTTTGAGGGTCTTATGTGGACATATGCGCTTGGTTACTGTTGACTACATTTTTGGTCAACAATACTTAGCCAACAAACTGTTTCCAACCTCCCTCTCGAATCATACTGCTTGCACAAAGTTTCACACACTCTCATTAGTTGGCGCAATGTTCCTGACGAAATTACTAAGGCACTTGATTTATTGCTAAGCATGACCCTTTTCACAATCATCCTATTATTTGCACTATCCTATTTGACATAATAACATCATATATTTTAGACCCATACATCTTCTTCCATATCATATACCTCCTCTTATCCACATAACCTTTGGAAAGTGAGTGGATTCCCTAAGCTTGTCATGTTAGAACTATGGGATAATTTCTTATCAAGCATAGTGCTCCATTTTATTATGGCATAGTCCACTTTTAAAAGAGATATATCTCATTTTTTTTATTTTTTTATGTTAAGCCATATTTGCCCTGATGAGTTTCCTACCACCATATACCAAGTTTTCAAGTATATATTTACTTCTCATTAAGGCTATGTCGTCTCACTTTCCAAGGTATCTCCTATGTCTCTCTTCAAATATTTAAAATATGATTTAAAGATTATACCACATTCTTTTCTTGGGATTATGATTTTGGCATTTCTCCATGCCATATCATAAAGAAAAATAGTACGCGGCTATCAAAGAATGAGAATGGATTGAGCTATACGATGCCTAGTGAAAATTAATCAAGAAATTTTGGTGTATGTTTGTCATTGATACACGTACAAGATGCATTGATACACGTACAAGATGCTTTAGAGTATTTTCAACGATTGCAGACATTAAAGGATGTGTCGATGATTATTTTGGAGAAATTCCAGGTCATTTTAATAATTGAAGAGGCGTCCAACATTTTCTGGAGACCGCAAATGCTACACTCTGCCATGCATATTATTGTTACTTTTGAAACCAAGATGGCCCAAACCAAACGCTGACAGAAATTCGACACTTGGATGGTAACGAAATATCTAAACTAATTTGGTTTCGCATGATTAAATGGACGAATTGGAGTTGGTTATAATCAAGTTAGCTTCAACCCGTCAAACTAAAAACTACAACAACTTCTTGAAATGCCCAATAAGTAATATAAAATTAGTAGCTGCCAGCCGGAAAAAGGAGGAAGAAAACTTTGAGAGATATGCTTGAAGTGCAGTAAGGTTTTCCTCTTTAAAATTATCACTCATTTTCTATACTTTCAGTAGGGATTGACATTGTTGGCAATAGCGAGTCTTGTGAAGCAGCGAACGTATGAGGTGATGATGAGCTTTGTTGGTTCTCATAAGGTGAATAGTTTACTTGTCGGTTTGTTGTATTTAAGCCTGATTTTATTTCAGCGCTAATCAG
Source organism: Picea engelmannii (assembly GCA_009831015.1). Lineage (NCBI taxonomy): Eukaryota > Viridiplantae > Streptophyta > Pinopsida > Pinales > Pinaceae > Picea > Picea engelmannii. The sequence continues at coordinate 430,977 of ML779345.1, forward strand.
TTTTTGATATGCAGGTTCTCACCTTGTGTTATCACCACCATTGCTCCATTCCATTTTGGCTCAGCTTTCTTCTTTCTTTCGCTCTTTGTTTTTCTATTGTAACTTTGTTCTAGAATGATTAAAGGCTAAATACCTGACCCAAGTCTAGACAGATATTTGTAAATTCCCAAACTCCAAGAATTATATGAGAAACATTTTTAATTAAAGATCAAAGTCCTTTACTCTTTAAAATTGTTTTTTTATTTGTTTTCTTTTTAAACCTCGGAGTTCTTCATCTTTTCTTAATTCAACACTTCAAATTCTAAAAAATAAATAAAGTAAAATAAACTAATGAATTTATTACTATTATAAAATGGTGTATATAAACTTCTTTCATTTTATTTTTATATTTTAACTTAAAGAAAATAAAAAATAAAAAATCATTATAGAGTTTTTTAATTTATTTTGATAGTCATTAAATTAATTTTTTGCTTAACAAACTTTTCTTTTAATCAACCCATTTTAGCACTAACATATTGACATTAAATCTTCATTAGTTTTGTTTTTAGTTATTTTCTTACAAAATAAATACAAAAATACTAATAAGTTACAGTTTTTCTTGTACATATTTTCTTGAGTTGGTTAATTTCTTTTAAGTTTGGATTTAAGTTTGATTCTCTACTTTATAAACTCATACACAAAAGCATAAAAATCACAAATTGCATAAAAATCAAATATTTTTAAAAAGAAAATACAAAGCAAAGAGATTTCATGCTTGGAACTTAGGTTAGAGTAGATTTAGCTTGAAGTTCAATGTGTTTTCTTGTTAGGGCTCTAAACCCAGGGTGGCATTCTCGTCTCTTCCCGCCTAGCCCCACAGAAGGCTGAAATGTTGGTGTTAGAGACTCTCTAATCCCTTGACATCAACAATTACCTCATATATATAGAGGGAGTGCTCCATTGTATCAAATAATAATTCATCACTTGTGAGGTAGCACTTCTATTGCTCTCTTATCTTATCTTTTCTATGGAGAACTAGTGTGCACTTTTGGAAGGAGAACTTTGTGGATGCTTTGTATTATTGTTGGTGGATGATCTTGAGCTAGGGTTTCTTCATACATTTCGATTTGGTTGAGTAAGTCTTCTTTCTTGAGTTTAAATGTTTGTTCATGGTATATTTTGGTGAATGCTATATTGTTAATTTGTTGCGTGTTATCTTGTTCTTGCTTGAAACCCTAGGAGGGATTATAAGTCTTTATCCCCCTCCCCATTTCATTCATCTTGTTTGTTGAGGCATTTAAGACCCAGTTCAAGGGATTAAAAGTATTTATCCCCCTAGGGCTTTGTCTTGGCTTGCTCAATATCTAGGGTTTATAAGGCCATAAGCCTTAGACTTTGATCCAGTTCACTTGAATATTAAAATTAGACATTCTAGAAGGAGAAGACACCTAGGGTTTATAAGGCCATAAACTCTAAGGTTTGTCTTTTGAGTTTTATCCTAGGCCTATAAGGCTTTAGCCCTAAGGTTTCAAATTCTCATATATTCTTGGTTATCTAATTGATGGTGTTGCTTAACTCCATTTCCCAAAGCGAAAATGACACTAGTCTAGTATTTGCAAGTGATACAACTCTCTTAAACCATCTCTCTCTCAAATTGATTTAATAGATTAGGTTTTACATGTTTTTGTCATGCTTATGCAAGTCCAACATTTAAAAATCTAAGTGAATTTATTGTTGTTGTTATAATTGTTTGCTACAACCATTAGGGCCTAATTGAATTGTTGAATACTTACTTAATATTGTGGTTTAAGAAGGTGAAAATCATTGTTGAACACTTCGATCTTATTCCATTTATTGAGGACTATATTTTAAGATTTTATTTACTCTTTTTGAGGGATGATTTCTTACTAATGTTACTAAACATTCTTTCCTGGTATAATCATTGTTTACTGCTACAATTTTACTACAACAACCCTTTTACTTGATAGGCTAGTGTTCTGGAAGTGATTATTCATTCGTTATACATTGTCCTTATATGCATTGGAAAATTCATCTTACACACATCAACCAATTACCTCGTCCAAACTCTTCCTAACCTTTCACACTTCACTAGATTGATTCTATCATTTTGAGGTGACCAAGATAGGGGGCCATAAACTTGGCTAATGTTGATATAGGATCCCTTGAGGTCATAAGGGAAGCCACCCTTGTGTTGGAACCATTCTTCACTAAAACGATGGAAGTACTTGCCTAGGTGATTGTGGCATCTACTGCCAATTGTTACACAAGTTTAGCATTTTGTGAGGGCTTTGCACAAGTGCCAAATTCTGTGATAAAATTTTGGTGCTGTTGCTGAGGATAATTGAGTCATTCTTCCTATGACATTCCTTTGGTGAGCTTACCCCAAGTCCTTATTCCACAAGCTTACTTGGAAACTCCACTGAGGGTATAATCCCTTTCTTTAACCTCAACGATCCTTGACGAGATCATCCGATGACACCCTTTATGAGAACCCATAGTAAGACATCCTAGTAATCCATCCATATCTCAAATGGATCCTCAACCATGGGTCTCCAATGTCTTTAGACCATTAAACATGACTAGAATCCAAGGCTTTCCCCATGACCTTCCTAAGGATGTTGATAATTGGCTTCCTAGGTTCTCTGGTAACCATGATGTTTTAGCCAAAGAACATTTGAAATCCTTTCATGATTCTTTGGCCCTGTTACCCACCCATGCCTATGGGTAACTGGAGGAGATCATGTCTCGAGGCCCGCAATGGAGAACATGATCTATAGCATGATGATGATGATGATCATGTCCACAAATGGCATCCCATCAACCCCCCTTGATTTGCCTCCCAGTTGGATCAACCAAGGCCCATCACATTCAAGCAACTCAGGGTATGGGATATGGTAAGCCATTGTCACCATGAGGTATGTTAGTGCTTATTTCATGCAAAGTGTTGTGCTTAATTTGTCGGGAATGTTGATGAGGATCTTTGGTTGAAGTCGGATAATGGATCACTGGTTTGGGAAATTGTTTTAGTTGCTTTGTTTCACCTTGGTGGTTAACCTTTGTGCCCTAGTCCCGTGTTGTCACCACCCAGGGTAAAGGGGTAATACTGGGGGGCCTTCCCAAGGGTAAATTTCCGCTCCCAACCATATTTAACACCTTCCATATTAAATCATTTCACATATCCTAAACTTCAGTTATGTTCCACTCTCATGTGAAGAAGGGGATGCCAACCCAGAGGTTGTTTTGAAGCTGCTATAAAAGAATAAGAAAATGATGCTAAAAGGAAAGTGAACATGGCAAATAAAGACCACCAAAATCCGGTCCAACTTGAGCTCTACTCATTAAGTCCTCACCTCCGTCCCAAATTGCAATGCTAAAGCTTGAAACCTTTTAAATGGGTCTAGATCTAATAAAGGGGATTGGGAAAAATAACACACAAATATTGGGTAACTCAAGAGCAAGCACACCCTCTACAAAGGCACTCATAGAGATGAATTTACTACACCATAAGCCATGAAGGAAACCCTGAACCATATCACTTTCACAACTTATTATTGGTGGGTTTTTACTTTCCATTGTCACTCTCGGGACCTATCCCTCTACCTGGGTTATTTTATTTCCTTTCTAGGTGGCACACCTAATAGGGTTGGATGAAGACCCTCCCATACACAAACATGGCAACTCACATGGGGTCCTAGGATGGTGTGATGCTTGAAGGGGATACTGAGGTGAATTAGCTTACATGGCTTATGTCTTAAGCTACAACTTACTTTACATGTTTCAAGGACTAATATTTCTAATGAAATTTGGTTTACCTTGTCTTATATTCTACTTTGTTTTGAATGGCCCTGACATGGTTCTTTGAGGGATGTCTTGGGTTATGCCCCAAACATTGTGCCTTTATTACATGATATTGGCATGTGTGATGGAGAGAAGTGAGTCATCTAGTGAATCAACACCCTGAAAAAATGGCTCTCACATTCTCAGAACCTTGGACGATGGAAAAATGGGCTTGCTTGAGCAATATTGGTCATTATGCCACTCATATGAGATGGAAGCCCACATGCTCGGAAAAGCACTCCATAGCTCTTATGCATAGAGTATGGGGAACGTTGCCTTTGGAGGCATATTGACAACACTTGGGAACGATATTTCACTCTTCTTGTACTTGGACGTGGCCTTTGGAGGCCTACGACGTTACCATCTATCCCTTGACGTCACCATTTGGGCTAGGGTTTGATGGATGGTGCGGTTCCAGATGATTTGCATGGCTTGGGGGTGAAAGAATACCTCATTTCACACTCTTTCACCTTGGAAGATGTTATGGCCTTTGGAGGCCCAACATTTCACCTTGAGTGCATGCCATCACTCCTTTTCAGCTTTATGCCAGACACTTGGAGCATGGCGTCACCCTTTTTTAGGGTTTTATTTGATGTATATTTCATTTTGGCATTATGTAGAGGAAATTTAAGGGGTCGATCCCATATAATTTATGTTGTTGAAAAATTACGTGGACAAATTGGTTTAGGGTGGCCTCGTATAAATAGGCCACCCTCACATTTCATTTTTCATCTTCACTTCTCACCTTTGTGAGAGAACACTTTTGAAATTTTCACCCTATTAGGGATACTAGATCTTGTTCTACTTATGTGCTATGCTTGCATGATCAAATTGTGGATGGTTTACTGATTTTTGAAGAGGAATTTCTGCAATTAGGGTTTTGTCTCATGGTATCTTGGCTAAAGTAAGTGAATTTTCTGCAATTTATCTTTGTGTTTTTATGCTTCATGGTAAATCTTGCTACTTTATGCTAGACGTCTTGCTTGGTAAAACCCTAAGAGAGGAGCATAAGTTCTTACTCCTCTCACAAGGATATTCTTCAAAATTGGTGAAACATTCTTGCTAGGGTTAGTATCCTAAATTCCTAAGGTGATAGCACTTTAGTATTTTATCCCTAGACATTTGATTTTGACCTAGTTGAAGCATTAAGAAGGGAGAAAATATTTGCTAGAGCCCAAATGTGCTTGCACTCTAACAATCATTCTCTTTAAGGTTTAAACCCTAAGGCCTTAATGTGCTAGAACCTTAGAGTTTAAACCCTAACTCTTAGTTTCTTCTAGTTTAATCCTCAAGTATTGTTGCATTTGTTGTTATAATACTCCATAGCCCCATGGCACTAGTTTTAAATCTCTCTTGTGGTGAAAGTGTTCTCTAAACTCTCTCTTTCAACTCTCTCACGCTCTCTACTAACTTTACTAATACTAACACTTGCAAACTTTCTAATAAACTTGTTGTCGTTACAAAAGTTTGCTATAATCATTTGATAATACTCTTATTTGTTGCATACACTCTTGTAAAGGTGGTCTAATGTATTTAGAAATTGCATTTAACAATTCATAATTGCTCTAGTGGTTTTATGCTAAGTTTTCCTTGTCAATTGTTGCATTTCTTATCAATAGTTGTTGTTGTTGTTGTTATAACTAATTCACTATTGTTGTACTATTGTTCATTGCTGCAAATTCGTAACATTCATAACAAATTTTCATGTATAGTGTCCTAAAGAGGTATTAATTTCATGTTTCGACTTGGAAATAACTGTATATATGCTATAAAGTGTTCTTGTTCCAGGCATGTACTCAAACAACGTCATATATTTTCTACTACCTTGACTTAGACCAAATATATAGGTGATCAAGAGAGGGGGCAGTAGGCTTGGCTACTATACTTACTACTTTGATCCCTTGAGGTCATCAGGGAAGACTCCCTTGTGGTGGATCTCTTCCATCACTAAAACGAGGGAAGTTATTACTAAGGTGACAGTGGTAGGATCTTCCATAGTTACACAAGATTTGGGGATCTTGTGTTGGGATTTGCACAAGTACACATTTTGTGATAACAAGGCCTAGACAATGCACAATATAGACATTAAGATGTGTTTATGAGACTCTTCTCCTTTTCATGAATAAAAGATTCTAAGTTGAGGTACGATAACCTTCCTAATGAAAACATAATGACATGACAAACTCTTGAAGATGTTTTCTTGAAAGAGTGGGAAATTGAGAGAGACGGTGTATTGATTTGGTATTGATTTTGTCACATCACAAAAGGGGAACAAGAACCTGTTAACAAATTCAATGTAAGATTTAATGCTTTGATAGAGGACTTTCCTGAAAAATTTAGGCCCAAAGATGAAGCAATCCAAATGCGATATGTCCATGCCTTCCCAGGACAATTTGGCATCATGTTAAGAGATAAGTGTCCTAAAAACATTCTCGAATCAAAAGAGTTGGCATCCCCGACAAAAGTCAACTTAGTCACTTTCAAATTGGATAATCATTGTGAGAGAGCAAACAACCTAACCATGCAAGAACAAATAATCAAACAAATTAAACAGGCTTAAGAAGTGCTTATGGCTAAAATTGATGCTCTTGATAATGAATACAACCTTTGCAAACAAGATCTTAACAATTGGGCTAATACTTCCTCACAAGAAACCTTCACTATTTCTAAAGAGATACGAGATCTTGAGAGAGACAAATCCGGTAGGAGAGCCAAGGTGGGATTTCTAAGTATCATGAATGAAGAGTCTAAGGAGAAGGATGAACCTTCCAAAAGAAACACTAGCTTCAGTGTACCAATTATCCCCACAAAGGATAATGATTGTGAATTGAACACTACCAAACCAAACAACCTTGTGCCTTCACAAGAACCAAGGGATAAAGAACCCCCAGACCTTCAAGATGAACCTGAAGACCCTCCTATGATCCTTCATGCCATAAATTATGGTAGGAAGAATGGAGTGCATGCACCTTTCTTCATCACATTAATGATAAATGATCTCCTCCTTCACAGCTATATGCTTGATTCAAATTCTTCCACCAATGTTATGTCTCTGAAAGTTATGATCCAAATTGACTTAGATATTACAAGGCCCTATAGAAATGTGTGTGGAAGTGACTCAATATATATACCTGTTTTGGTTCTCATTAAGGAACTTAGGGTTATCCTAGCTTCTTACCTTGACATATCCCTTATTATGGATGTTGTAGTAATTGATGTGCATGATGCTTGGGGAATGCTATTGTCTAGAGAGTGGGATGCAACCTTAGGGGTAGTCTCCAAATGTATCTCTCCTATTCCACTATCCCTCACCCTGAAGGAGGCTTTGTTACCTTCTATAGAGAACCTATTGTAAGGTACCAAGTCAAAACCCCCCATAGTTCTATGGATGAGGTGATCTATTTAGATGAAACGATGGGTAATTTTTGTGCCATTAACCCTATAGCTCAATAAGAAGAGTATCAAAGTGTTAGTGATATTTCAACTTTGCAATTTGATGGTGCTCACTCTAGCTCATGATCTGGTGTTGGAATTGTCTTTACAACCCCTTCACATCAGGCCACCATTTTCTCTTATAGGCTTGAGTTTTATTGTACAAACACCATTGTTGAATATGAGGCCTTAATCATAGGACTTGATCCCTTGATATAAATATTAAGTGCCTAATATTTATAGGTGACTCCAAATTGGTTGTTTCTCAAATAAAATAAAAATTGGCTACTAAGAATGAACGATTGAAGAAATTTAGGCGGTCTGGGATACAATAGAAATTTTTAATGCCTTTTCAATTGAAGTTGTTTCAATAGAAAATAATCATATCACTAATTCTTTAGTCATCTCTGCAACTAATTTTCAACCGTGCGAGGAAATGCTTCATGATATATGTAAAATGGAAGTCGTTTTTAGGCCACTTGTCCTTGATGACATTGAACACTGGAAAGTTTTCAATGATGGTTCCCAAATCCTTTGCTTCTTGCAAAGAAGTGAGGAATTTTATGATAGCCAAGTCGAGTTCCTTGATGAATCCATGAATCTAAGAGTCAAATACCTTCCCAATGAAACTCTTCCCAGGGGAGTTATTCCTTTGGAGAAAATGTACGATAGACATGATATGTACAAAGTAAAACTTGTTATTGATCGATCCAATGAGGATTTCTAGTTCAACCTAGGTTCAAATAATGACCGGATAATGATTAAGATAGGAAAGGGGACCATTCCTGTCGAGAGAGAAAACATAATAAGCCTTATCCTTCAATATAAAGACATATTTTCTTGGACTCACGATAATTTAAAAGCCTATAAGGGCAATATCATCCAACACACCATTCCCCTAAAAAAAGGATCCAAACCTTTTAGGTCGAAGCTAAGGAAAATAATCCCCAAGTTAGCTCCCCAAATTAAGAAGGAACTACAGAAGATGGTTGATTCCAACAACATAGCTCCCATTAGGCACTCTTCTTGGATGTATAATTTAGTCGTTGTCTGAAAAAATACATTTGTTTGTGTGTGCACTTTAGGAACCTTAACCAATTATCCCTCAAGGATAATTACCGTCTCCCAAACATGGAACATTTGCTACAAAGAGTCATTGGTGCTGGGATGATGTCTATATTTGATGGTTTTTTAGGATATAATCAAGTCTTGGTTAAAAAACAAGACCAACTCAAGACCGCCTTTACCACCCCTTAGGGAACCTTCATGTATTTGAGAATGCTCTTTAGCCTCATGAATGTTGGATCCAATTTTCAAAGGGAAATGGAATTTTATTTTAGAGACTTGATAGGAAATATCATAGAGATATATCAAGATGATATAAAAATTGTTTCTAAGGAAAGAAATGCACATGTTTGTCACCTTAGGACAATCTTTGAACGATGTAGAAAGTATGGTATTTCCTTGAACCCCAATAAGTTTTTCTTTGGTATTGATAAAGGGAAATTTTTGGGCCATGTTGTTTCTAAAGATGGTAGTTCTATTTATCCAAAGATATTTGAATCCATTAAGAAAATTCCCCCAACTAATAAGAAGTTTACAATCATTCTTTGGTAAGATTAACTTTATAAGAATGTTTATCCCAAACTTTTTCGAGAAGGTCAAGCCAATGAATGCCCTTTTAAGGAAGGATGCCTTGTTCAAATGGGATAATAACAATATAAAATCTTTTGAAGACATTAAGGAGGCAATCATCATGGCACTCGTCCTAGTTATCCCCAATTATTCGCGTGACTTCATAATTTTTTCCTTTGCTTCTCAAGACACTATTGTTGGAGTGCTATTGCAAAAGAATAAGGACGATTATGAACAACCCATTGCCTTCATGAGCAAGAATCTTAGGGATGTTGAGCTAAAGTATTCAATATTTTAGAAGTAAGCTTATTCCCTTGTCAAATTCTTGAATCATTTTAGAATCTATGTCGGTTATAACAAGATCAAAGCCTATGTGCCATATCCCACTATCAAGGACGTCATATCCCAACAAGATTTCCTTGGAACTAGGGGAAAGTGGGTGTCAAAGATTCAATGAATTAGAGATTAAACCCACTAATATCATTAAAGAACAAGGTTTAGCCAATATGTTGAATGAGAGTAATGAGTAAGCCATAAAAATGGGAGAAAATGACTAAGTCAATGTGGTTTTGAGCGAGTTAGAACACGATGAATGGTATTCTGACATCATATATTACTTGAAGAATATCTCATGCCTTGAACACTTAGTGGATCATAAGAGAAGAGACTTGAGGTTAAAATCCATGAATTATTGCTTAATTCAAGAGGGTATGGGGTGGAAGAAACCTAATGGAATAATCCTTAGGTGTGCGAACAAGGATGAAGCTGACAAGCTAATTAAAGAGCTCCATTTAGGATATTGTGGCGGTCATTTTTCTACTCGCACTACCACTCACAAGATTTTGAGAGATGGTTATTATTGACCTACATTGTTTACTGACACTCACCAATATGTTAGGTCCTGCCAAACTTGCTAATCTTTTTTAGGAAAGCAATGATTTACCACCTTGCCTTTGAAGCCAATCGTCATTGAATCACCTTTTCAACAATGGGGTTTAGAATTCATTCGTGAATTTAAGGATAACTCCAACAATGGATATCATTGGGTTTTGACTGCTACAGACTATTTCACTAGATGGGTAGAATCTATCCCTACGAAAAAAGGCAACTGAGGAGGTCGTGATGATATTTCTTGAAGATAGAGTAATAACAAGGTTTTAAGCCCCGACCAAGATCAAACATAGATAATGCAAAGGCCTTTAGCTCCATTTATTTAGTGAATTTTTGTTTCAAGTATGGAATTGTTTTATATCACTCATCCAACTACTTTCCCTAAGGAGACATATTGGTATAATATATCAACAAAAATATGATGAATATTGTCAAGAATATTGTAGGTAAGAACAAGAGGGCTTGGGATCGTAAGATCAAGTATGCATTATGGGAAGCTTGTATCACAACTAAGACTTCCATAGGAAAAATCTCGTTTGAGCTAGTATGGATTGGAATCCAAACTACCAATCAATCTCCAGATTCCTACCCTGCAGTTTGCATAATAGTATATGGCCCATAAGAAGGAATTATGGGGAAGGATTGACCAACTTGTAGAGATATATGAGTCTAGGAGGAATGATTTAGTTCAAATGGAAAAGAACCAAGATACTATTAAATGGATGTTTGATCATAAATCAAGACAGAGGAATTTTGAAGATGGTGACCTTGTACTAATGTGAGACAAGAGGAAATAAAGGACATGAATGCACAAGAAGTATGAAAACTTATGGGTTGGTCCTTACCGAATTGAGAAGAAGTATGGGATTAACTCTTTCTACTTGACCACACCCTAGGTAGAGAAGCTACCATTACCTGTTAATGGATACGTTATCAAACCCTATGTTGTTGAAGGAACTTGATATCTTAGGTTTGGTCTAAGAGTAGAGTAGAGTAGGTAGGTCATGTTGTGTGATTCCTTTATTTCTTTGTTTTCATTTGATATTGTTCATTGCTTTATCATGCATTCATCTTAGCTTATCATTTATATGTTACAAAAATAAAAATGATATATTGATGAAAATGATTTTTTTTTCTTTCTCACATGATTTCATATATTTTCATAAACCAGGGTGGATAACATCCCCCTACCTTGTAGTACTAATGTTTCCAGTTTATAATGCGGCAAGATGTTTATAGTGATGCAGGTTGCAGGTCTTGGACTACTAGATATTTTGAGGTTCTCATGCGCTCTACGGTGACCACATGTTCCCATGTTGGAGCTAGATGTTATCCCCTCCCACCTAGGGGTAACTGGAGGATATCATGTATCATGGCCTGCAATGGAAACAATGATCCTGACGATGACGATGATAAGAATGTCCACAAAGAGAAACCCAATAGCCCCTCAGATGCCTCTTCCTTATCAACACATCTCATCACACTCAATTAGCAAGGCTCATTGGGAGATGGTGTTCCAACACATTATGAGGTACATTAGTCATAGTTTCATATAAAGTTTCATATTTAATACATTGGTAATTTGAGTAATGATCATAGGTTGAAGTTGGATAATGAATCATAAATTCATAAGTTATGCTTTTTGCCTTGTTTCACCTTGGTGGCCATCTTAGGCATCCTAGTCCCATGTCACTCCTTGGGAAAAGGGGTACTATTGGGGGTTCCTTGAAAGAGGTAGCATACCATTCCCAGTCATACTCACTATTTTTCCATCCTTGATCCTTCCATTTTCCCACCTTTTGGGTAATGTGGTTACATGTACACCAAAAAGGCATGTACCTCATTCTCTTATGAGAAGAAGGGGCTAAAGGCCTAGAGGTATATTGCACTTGGCTGATAAAAATAAATAAAGGGATAATGAGGACATTCAAAATCCATAGTCCATACTTGAGCTCTACCCCCTCATTAACAACGATCGCCCCTAGTCCTAATGCGAATAAACACATTATGAATAAAAAAGGAATTGAACATAACCCGAGTAAAAAACAAAGAAAGTGCTAATTCTTGAAACCTTTTTAAGGGGACTTGCAAAATCAAATAAATAAATAAAAACACAAATAAGGGGTTTGGAATGCAAAAAGCACCGAGGAAAGGGTAACTCAAGCGCCAAGTGCACCCTATACAAAGGCACTCATGGAGGTGAGTCCATACATTGTCTTGCATGTTAATGACTTGATACCCAAAAGTAAACCCCCTAACCACCTCACCTTCATTACATATATATGATGGGTCCTTCCATGAAATATCTCTCTACTTGGGTACTGACACACCTTATAAGGTCTTTTGATGGTCCCCCCATAATTAAACTTTCCAAATTGCATAAAGTCTTGGGCCAATGTGAAGTTTGAAAGGGATACCGAATGAGAGTTGTTCAATTTGGCCTTTGAATTAATAGATGGTTTACTTTGTATGATTCAAAGGACTATTGCCCCTTGTGATTGTTGTTTTTACTTGATTCCATGGTTTTGACTGACATGAGTGCACCTGACATGGTATTTGGAGGATGTCCCTATTATTTCACCCAAAACATTGTGCACTTTATGTAGAACACAACACATGTGATGCAGAGCGTTGGGCCACTTGATGACTTGGAACCCTCCGATATAGACTCTCACACCTCTTGAATGATAGACATATGAGCTTCTACTTTGCATACCCAGTCATTCCAACACACAGGAAAGGAGCCTACACCTTGGGTGTTGTACGCTGGAGGATATTGGACATTGGATGGAGGACATTGCACTAGTACATGATTGGACACCTTGCAGAGATGAGATGCACCTTCATTCCACCTTGGACCCTAGTTTGTTCACCTTGGACATTGAGCATATGGATGATGACATCATGGATTAGGGATTGCTTTCCATTGGGGTACTACTTTGATGAGTTGGGTCTTTGAAGACGAGAGATGGACTTTGATGAGGAGAGGTCACCTTCCACCATACTTGGCACCTTGATGATGAGATGTGGCCTTTGGAGACATCCTACACCTTCCTAGGGAATGATGGCACCCACACATGTGACTTTGGAGGGCTTATTTTGATGTTTGGCGTGACTATCTATTGTTAGAGGCTACTTGAGGGTTCGACCCCACTTGCATGATGAATTTATTGTTGTTTTAGGGTTTTATGTGGACATATGTGCTTGGTTACCTCATATTTATATAGAGGGAGCACTCCATTGTCTCAATCATAACTCATCACTTGCAAGATATCCCTTCTATTGCTCTCTTATCTTATCTTTGCTATGGAGAATTAGTGTGCACTTTTGGAAGGAGAAATTTGTGGATGCTTTGTCTTATTGTTGGTGGATGTCTTGAGCTATGGCTTCATCATACATTTAAACTTGGTTAAGTAAGTCTTGTTTATTAATTTTAAATGTTTGTTCATGGTATATTGTGGTGAATGCTATATTGTTAATTTGTTGCATGTTACCTTGTTCTCGCTTGAAACCCTAGAAGGGATTATAAGTATTTATCCCCCTCCCAATTTCATTCATATTGTTTGTTGAAGCATTTAATCCCTAGTTCTAGGGATTAAAAGTCTTTATCCCCTAGGTATTTTCCTTAGCTAGATCAAGATATAAGGTTTATAAGGCCATAAACCTTATACATTGACCTAGTTTACTTGAATATTCAAGTTATACATCCTAGAAGAAGGAGATGACACCTAGGGTTTATAAGACCATAAAATCTAAGGTTTGTCTTTTGATTTTGATCCTAGGCCTATAAGGCATAGGGTTTCAAATTCTCACCTCTTCTTGGTTATCTAATTGACGGTGTTGCTTGAATTCATTTCCCAAAGAGAAAATGACACTAGTATAGTATTTGCAAGTGATACAACTCTTTTAAAACCATGTATCTCTCAAAACACTTCAGTAGATTAGGTTTTACATGTTGTTGTCATGCTTATGCAAGTCCAACATTTAGAAATCTAAGTGAATTTATTGTTGTTGTTATAATTTATTGCTACAACCATTAGGGCTTAATTGGATTGTTGAATACTTACTTAATATTGTGGTTTAAGAAGGTGAAAATCATTGTTAAACACTTTGATCTTATTCCACTTGTTGAGGACTGAATTTTAAGATTTTATTTACTTTTTTTGAGGGCTAATTTCTTGTTGCTGTTACAAAACATTCTTGGCTGGTATAATCATTGTTTACTGCTGTAATTTTACTACAACAACCCTTTTACTTGATAAGCTAGTGTTCTGGAAGTGATAATTCATTCAATAGACTTGGTAATTATCCTTATATGCATTGAATTTTTTTTCTTAAACACATATACCAATTACCTCTTCCATGTAGAGTTTATGAGATACATGCACAAAAGATCTAGTTAACAATGAAAACATACATAACTTGCAAATGGTGTGAAGAGAAGACAAAAATTGGAGGAAAGTGTGAAAGAATTTATATTAACCGAATGAGAGAAATGATACAATACAAGTGATATACTATGTATCACATAACTAAATTTCCATAGTAATCAACTAATGTGCATTAGGAGTGTTCTAGAGATATCTGACTCACACTAGCAGTCACTGGAGTCAACTACCACCTAGTCCTAGTTAACCGACCATGCGGTCGTCAGTTAACTAGACAAACCAGAGTGAAATGAGGAGATCACTCACACATGCGGAATTCTCCTTACCATTGATGATCCCAATGCAAGTGGGAATTATTGGTGATGATCCCGAGGTTAACATGCAACACTTGGTGATAAAGTTGAGGTTGACATGCAACACTTCACTCAACTAGTCTAAGTGAACGATAACTGAGAATTGACTGAAGGGTATGTGGAACCCTTGTCTAGGGGATAATATCCTCAACGAGGGGATAATATATCAGACTAAGGGACCCTCAACATAACCAAAGAAACATAGGAAAATAAAATTAAAGGAAAATCCTAGGTGTGTGTAATATCTCCAACACCCGCCTTGAACACTACTAGGGAGTATACATAATGAATGGGTCCCGAAAAAAGAGGCCATGTTAGGTAACCATGAACAATACAACTAATGAAAACTGAAATAAAGTGAGGAAAGAGGGAAAACCCTCCCCCACCTCAAAATAAAATGCATCAAAAGAAGAGAAAGACAATTGCTAGGCAATTGTGTCCTTCACTCCAAGACGATCGTGCAAACTATGAAATTTTTGCTCAGTGGAGGTCTTGGTGAAGATGTCAGAAATATGCTCAGTGGAATGGAAGTACTGCAAATCAATGACGCTGTCATGTATCAACTCCTTGATAAAATGCATATGGATCTCTATATGTTTTGTCTGTTGTCTCTGTATTGGATCTCGACAGAATTTGAGTGTACCCTGGTTGTCACATTAGATCATAGTTGAATGGTGGAACTGAATGTTGACTTCTTAAGATAGAGAAATAGTTGACTTCTTTTTTCTCAACCAACATATTGGGCCAGATACCAAACTCAACATGTACCCGGAGGTGGACTTGTGATCGGTGCCATAGCCAACCCAGTCAGAATCAGTGAAGCCTATGAGATCCAACTTGCAAGCTACTGCATAGTGGATCCCATTACTGATGGTTCCCTGAACATATCAAAGGATGCGCTTGGTAGCCTTCCATTGTAACTCATGTGGCTCCTGCATGTACCTGGAGACTACCCCTATTGCATATCATAGATCTGGTCAGGTTTGAGTGAGATACAAAAGACTCCCCAAAAGATATCGATAGAAAGTGTTGTCCATTACTGGTGTATCATGATCATCCTCAAGTCTAACCTAAGATAAGAAAGGTGTAGGTGCATACTTGCAGTCTATCTAGTGGAATATATCCATGAGATCCTGAGCATACTTAGCCTGAGATAACTTGATTCCTAAAGAATCTGGGATGATATCGAGACCGAGAAAGTAATGGAGTGGACCCATGTCCGTCATTGAAAATTTGTCATGAAGAATGCCCTTGACCGAGGCAATCGTTGAAACCAAGCTGACGGTGATCAAAAGATCATCCACATATAGGACTAGGATCAAAAGTGAGTGAGTGGTTCTCAACATGTAGACATTTGGATCAGATTTGCATCTGATAAAATTCTTGGAGAGAAAGAAGGATTCCATATTTGTGTACCATGCTCTAGGAGACTGCTTGAGGCCATAGAGTGACTTTTTGAGTCGACACACTAAAGATGAATTCTATGTGAATCCAAGTGGTTTATCCATATAAATATCCTCTGAGGGATCCCTATGAATAAAAAACATTCTTCACGTCCATCTGATGTACTTTCCATTCTTTACAGACAACCTGATAGAATCCAACTTTTCTACTGGAGAAAAAGTCTCATCATAGTAGATCCCATGGATTTGCTGAAATCCCTTGGCAACCGGTCTTGCCTTCTGTCTGCTCACATATTCGTCTACTTCTTTTTTGGTCCTGTAGACCCATCCACATACGACAAGCTTCCTATCCAAAGTAAGCGCAACCAGATCCCAAGTCTTGTTCTTGAGGAGCGAGTTGTACTCCTCCTGCATGGCTGCTTCCCAGAAGTGGTTCCCTGTAACCTCTCTGTAGGTATGCAGGTCTGAAGACTGAACCATATAACAATGAAAAGGAATCATGGGTTAAATGTAAATGAGTACAGGAGGATGATCCTCATATTGATATCTATTCCTCCTCGCATCCAATGGATCCACAAGAAGGTCTCATGCATCATGAAGTGTGGAATGTGCTCACTTGGGCATTTGCTCTGGCTCCTCATCTACATGTACTGAATTTGTATCTGAATGCTCCGACTGTGCATATGTATCCTATGAATCCTCTGATTTAGTATTAGAACTCAAATCTATGTTGTGATCTGATTGTGTGGACTCATCATCCGCAACTGGTGGAATTATAAAATCCTCTGCACATGGCTCATGTGGAGCATGTGAGGGACTTTCCTCAAACTGGACACTATGATCAATGACGAGATGTTCTGTAGAGGGAACAAGTAATATGTATCCCTTCACACCATCAGGATAGCCGGAAAATATGCATGGGTGACTCTGTGGATCTAATGCTTTCCTCTTCTCAGAGGGAATGTAGGCCCATGCTCGTGATCCAAAGATGCAAAAGTGGGTGACTTCTAGTTTATTGCCTCTCCAAGCCTCGAAAGTAGTCCTATCCTTAACAAATTTGTGAGGTTATCTATTATATATTTAGTTGCCATAGTTAAGTGCCTCAATCCAAAGCTTCTGAGGAAGTGACCTTGCATGCAACATGTCATCTCCTTGAGAGATATGTTCTTCCTCTCAATAACCCCATTCTGTTGTGGAGTATATGGTACTATGTGTTGCAACTGTATCACAACCTCAAGAAAAAGATTATGTACATCTCGATTTGCATACTCCCCCCCATTATCTATACAGAGGGATTTGATCTTTCTCCCTGATTGAGTCTCAAAAAGTGCCTTGAACTCTTTGATATGCTCAAAGACCTCAAAATTCTGCTTGAGAAGAAATACCCAAGTATAACGTGAGTAATCATCCAAAAATGTAAGAACGTACCTTGCCTTGTTGATGGATGGATGCAGGAATGGACCCATGATATCACTGTGAATAAGATCCAATGGAGAGGAGGCCTTGTGAGCCTTCCCCTTCTTGAACTTCTCTTGAGGATGCTTGCCAAGGAAACATCCCTCACAAACCTCTTCAGAAAAGTGGATATCATGTAACCCAATGACCATCCCCTTCTTACTAAGTTGTTACATGTACCTGAATTTCAGGTGACCAAACCTCTCGTGCCATAATCTACTACCGCCATCAGCATGTGTAAGTAGTACAGAGGAATCGAGTTCAATAAACTTAGAAAAAGTGTAAAACCGAGATTTATGATTTACCTCCCCGACAACAATTTTGGAGTTGTCTTGCATGTTGAATATGGACACAGAGTGTGGTGTGAAATACACCCTTTTTTCCTGAGCCTGAGTGTGTAATCTGGTACACCGAGAGAAAATTCATGAAAATTCGAGGAACATGGAGAATGTTCTCAAAGATTCCATGATATAGTTCCACTCTCCCTTTTTTGGTGACCTCGATTGGAGAGTCATCCCCCATGAGGATATGAGGCCCCGTGCATGCAATTACAGAATATAAAATATCATTTGTGTTTGCCATGTAATGGGAAGCGCTTGAATCTACAATCTAGGTGTCAGGATAAGAATGTACAACTATTAATGCATGAGGATTACCTTTCTTAGGGTTTTTTTCTTTTGACTTCTTCTTGGTAGCCTCAAGAATGAAGTCCCCGAGATTTTTTTTTCTGAAGTATTTGTGCCATTTGATCAATCTGCTTCTTCATGCATGCAAATTATGGATGGTTCCTGTGATTGAAGTAACCACACTTCTTCCCTTGCTTTCTTTTTCCACCTTTGGAACTTGAGGAATTATTGAAGGGTCTGGAGTACCCTTCCTTCTTTGGATCTGCATGCTCCTTTCCTTTTCCTTTCAGTTTGGATTTAGGAATTTGAGAGATACTACTTGGAAATAATGGAGTAAGAGTGAGTTGTAAGCGTAAGTTCTAAGAGTCAGTTCGTAGTTCACTGTCTGTAGAGTCTAGTTGTCTGTGGTTTGCATGTAATCGACTCAGTAGAGTCTTTTCCTATATAATGATGTAATGAGTCTTCATTGAATAAGATAGAAGTGAGCGTAGCCTCACCTGTGTGTGTTGTTTCTCATATTTCATATTTTAACTTGGTATCAGAGCCACGGGAGTGACGTGCGAAAATTCATAGAAGTCTATTGGTATCCTATATTTCCGAGCATAGATATAGGATAAAGTTACAATACTTAAACTTATCTAAATACCTGATCATAGAGTCCTGGTCTTAAGTACATCTGGTATAACATAAGATAAAGATAAATCGTTCGACCAAGTCTCGGTAGAGATTGTGCCCCCTTTAAGTTCCTTTAAAATAAATCCTCTTGAAGGGTGCGACGGCATACTACTCACCCTTTACGCACAGCTGAAAAACTAAAATTTCCGCAGTTCAGCTGATATTACAGTGCGAAAGGCTTTCAATATTTCCGCACCCGAGTAACGCATGAGGTGCGAACTCCACGCACTCTAAGGTAGCGTGAGGTGCAGGAATCCCAAATCGTGAGTTTTTTCATGAAGCAAAGTTTTTCATTTTTTACCGCTAATATAAAGGGGTGATTCTTATGTATATGCATATGAGGAAGGATCATCATCCGTGAGGTGGAGTTATTACTTAAAAGTGGATCTTTTTTTGAAGTTATTAAAAGTGGATTTTTATTCAAAGTGGGTTTTATTTTGAAGTTTATTAAAAGTGAATTTTTATTCAAAGTGGATATTTTTGAAGTATAAACTCTAAAAGTGGATATTAAAGTTTATTCGAGAGAATATTATTTGTGAGATTTTGTGTGTGAACATTTGTTTTATGGAAACAAAAGTTTGGTGATTTGGGCATTCATAAATCTAGCATAGGAACCCAGAGAGAAAGGGTGTGTTGAGGTTATTTGCATATTCTTTTTTTTTAAAAGAAAGTTGAGAGCCGAGATTGAGACGGATCGGTGTTATCCGCTGGTAGAGACCTACCTCAACAAAGCCAACAAGTTAGATGGCTCGAATTTCATTAACTGGAAATTCAAAATGCAGACATTGATGGAGGGCTATGGTGTCTGGAACATTGCAAAGGGAACTGAAGTGAAACCTGATGCGGCTGTAGGTGTGACAACAACATAGATCCAAGATTGGGAGAAGCACGAAAACAAGGAAAAGGTATTGTTGTGCATGTCTGTTAAAGATAGCATAATTCCACATATTAGAGAAGCTACAACTTTTGTTGCAACGTGGACAACGCTTAAATCATTGTATGAAACTAGCAACACAAATCACATTTTGTTCCTGAAAACTAAATTGCTAGGCATTAGGATGGATGGAAATGAATCTGTTAGTTCATTTTTGGGTCATATTAAAGAGGTGAAACACAAGCTAGTAAATATAGGGGAAACTGTTTCCAACACTGATCTGGTCACTATTACCTTAAA
This sequence comes from Picea engelmannii, assembly GCA_009831015.1. Taxonomy (NCBI): domain Eukaryota; kingdom Viridiplantae; phylum Streptophyta; class Pinopsida; order Pinales; family Pinaceae; genus Picea; species Picea engelmannii. The sequence goes on from ML779345.1 coordinate 450,846, forward strand.
TTGTATGCTAGAAGATTATCATATGTTCATAACAGGTCTCGTAGCAAGGGAGAAACCTCCTACGTTTGAAGAACTGACAGGTATTTTGTTACAAGAGGAAGAGAGGCGTGAGAATCTAAAGCCTCACAATACAGATTTAGCACTGTGGTCAAATAAGAGATCCTTGAGAGGGAGATTAGGAGAAAGAGGCAGAGGAGGCAGTTCATTGCAGAGAGGCAGTTCATGGTAGAATGGCAGTTCATTGTAGAGAAGACAATCTCCAAGGTCGAATCAAGGTATGCAATCTAACAAGACTGAATCAAAGAGTTTTTTTTATTGTGTTCGACCTAGACATATTATTAAATACGGCCATAAGAAGAAAAGTGATGAGGCTAGGAATAAACCTAGAACACATTCAGGTCATTATGCAGAAAAATCGTCAAATCATGATCTCAAATTATTTATTGCTAGTGATGATATTGATGAACCCCCAAATTTTGATTCAGGGGATCTTAGGTTGTTTGTGTCTAACGCTGCTTTATCTGTTGAAACAGATGATTCTGATGCCTAGTTTATGGATTCCGGAGCATCATTACATATGACATGCAATAAGATGTGGTATACTAATTTTAAAGAAACACAGAATGGAGCCAGCATATATCTTGGTGATGATCGCGCTCATCAGATCAAGGGATATGGAGATATTCCTGTGACATTGCCAAATGATACAGTTCATCACATTCACAATGTTGTTTATGTGCCAGGAATAAAGAAAAAATTGATCTCTGTGTCCATCATTACAGATCAGGACTTGAAGATTGAGTTCTTCAAGAATTATTGCATAGTGAAGGATCTGCGGGACCACTTCAAAAATGTTGCAACAGGAGTCAGAGCAGGAGGCCTCTACAAACTTGATTTTACCAGCAAAGCACATCACGCACGGACTTCTGCAACTATGCCAATAGAGATTCTTTGGCATCAAAGGTATGGACACATCAATCATCCTGATTTATTGTTATTACAAAAATAGAATACGGTTGAAGGAATTCCCATGTTAAAGAATGAGAATGTTGTGTGTGATGGATGTGCATTAGGAAAGATGCACATAGATGAATTCCCCTCTAATCCTGATAAGAAAAAGACAGATGTGTTAGATCTTGTGCATATTGATGTTTGTGGGCCTACGCAGACTAGGTCTTTAGGAGGTGCATTTTAATTTTTGTTATTTATTGATGATTGCACGAGATACACATGGCTTTACTTCCTTAGAAGAAAAAGTGATGTTTTAGAGTACTTTAAGGAATTCAGAACCATGGTGGAAAAGCAGTAAGAAAAATCCATCAAAATCCTCCGTTCAGATCAATGGGGAGAGTATAAATCAAGGGACTTCAATAAATATTTCAAAGATCATGGAATAGTACCGCAGTTTATAGTACCTCACACTCCACAACAGAACAGAGTCGCTGAAAGGAAAAATAGAACTTTGGTAGAGTGTGCATGTAGTATGATGAAAGGTAAGAATCTATCGAATGCATTTTGGGTTGAAGCCATAAATACTGCAGTTTATTTAAAGAATAGAAGTCTTACAAGGTGTCTTGATAATGTTACTCCTTTCGAAGCCTTGTATGGTTCCAAACCTGCAGTTCATAATTTAAAAGTATTTGGGTGTAAGGATTTTGCTCATATTCCAAAGGAGAATAGGAAGAAATTGGATGCTAAAGCCATTAAGTGTATTTTCATTGGGTATTGTTCTGAATTCAAATCATACAAACTGTTTGATCCTACTACTCACAAAGTATTTGCAAGTAGAGATGTACTTTTCCATGAGAAGGAAGCAGGAAATCATGACGACAACAGTCATGAGGAATGGCATAGACTTCTTGATGAAGGAGGTAAAGAAGAGCAGCAGTGGCAACAACCACCACAACAACAACAACCACAACCACAACGACAACAACAACAACAACAACAAGAAGGACTCAGTGATATGGACAATTCAAGTAGTCACAGTTCACCTAGAGGTGAAGATAGATCTTCACAAAGTGGGGAGGAAGATAATCAGTTGAGAAGATCTTCACGACAGGTTCGACTCCCTGAGAGGTATAAATACTATGCCCTAATGAGTAGAATTTCAAATGTCATATAACCCATGAGTTTTGATGAAGCCAATGAACATGATGAATGGAGAAATGCAATGGAGGAAGAATATGAATCTATAATGAAAAATAATACTTGGGAATTGACTGAATTGCCTAAACATAAAAATCCCATTGGATGCAAATGGATATACAAACCAAAATTTAAATCAGATGGTAGTATAGACAAATATAAGGCTAGACTGGTTGCAAAGGGGTATTCACAAACAAAAGGTATTGATTATACTGAAACATTTGCACTAGTAGATAAATTGAATACTATCATAATGTTAATTGCTTTAGCTACAAAGAACCATTGGAAGCTACACTAGTTAGATGTTAAATCTGCATTTTTGAATGGTGAGTTAAAGGAAGAGGTTTACCTGGGTTTGTGGAACAAGGGCAAGAACACTTAGTGTGTAAGTTAATTAAAGCATTGTATGGACTAAAACATGCACCTAGGTCATGGTATGAGAAGATAAACTCTTTCTTTCTTCAATAGGGTTTTATGAGGAGCAAAAGTGATCCAAATCTGTATACCAAATTTGATGAGCATGGGTATATAGTATTGCTTTTCTTAGATCTTGATGATTTGATAATTATAGAAAATGCAGAGAAATTAATTGATGAAATCAAGGAGCAGTTGTCACAGGTATTTGAAATGAAAGATCTTGGTGAGTTACATTACTGCCTAGGTCTTGAAGTTTGGAGAAATGCAGGCCAAACTTTTGTTTGTCAGAGTAAGTATATCAGAGAAGTACATAATAGATTTAAAATGGATCAGTGTAAGTCTTCTACTGTTCCCATGCAACAAAATGTGAAACTTTCTTGTGATGATGGTTTGACAGAGGTAAATGGCATTGTGTATAGACAGATGGTGGGTAGTTTGAATTATCTCACCACAACCAGACATGATATTGCATACTTTGTGAGTGTGTTAAGTCAGTTTATGGTGAAACCTCTAGAAAGACATTGGAATGCAACAAAGGCGGTACTCAGGTATCTAAAAGGAACACTTGATTATGGTATTAAATATACTGATGCATCTGATGTTGAGTTGACAGGTTACTCAGATTCTGATTGGGTTGGAAATCCGGATGATCGAATATCAACCACTAGATATGCGTTTGGCATTGGATACGGGGTTGTTTCATGGAGCAGTAAAAAGCAACCTACTGTATCTTTGTCTTCTACTGAAGCAGAATATAAAGACTTGTGTGCAACAACTTGTGAAGTTGTTTGGTTAAGAAGACTTCTTCAAGATGTTGGAAAAGAACGAAAGGAACCTATGACTATCAAATGTGATAATCAAAGTTCAATCAATATTGCGAAGAATCCAATTTTTCATGCAAGGACAAATCATGTTGAAGCTCAGTTTCATTTTGTTAGAGAAAAGATGCAGTGAAATGAAATAGCTCTTATGTATTGTAATACTAGTGAAAATGTTGTTGATATTTTCACTAAGCCTCTTGGAAATATTAAGTTTGAGCTGTTTTGGGAGATGTTAGGTGTAGAAGTCAATCCATTCTCCATTAAGGGGGATACTTGGAAATAATGGAGTAAGAGTGAGTTGTGAGCGTCAGTTGTAAGCATCAGTTCTAAGAGTCAGTTCGTAGTTCACTATCTGTAGAGTCTAGTTGTCTATGGTTTGCATGTAACCGACTCAGTAGAGTATTTTCCTATATAATGATATAATGAGTCTTCATTGAATAAGATAGAAGTGAGCGTAGCCTCACTTGTGTGTGTTGTTTCTCATATTTCATATTTTAACTCTACTGCCATCATGCACAACAAGTGCATGTACCTCGAGGCCCTTGATTATGCTCAATGAGATTATCCTTCTCCTGTGTCAAAGCCTCGATAAATTTTGACAATGTAGGCATGGTCCATGTTGATCTTGTAGTGAATTTGTTAGAATGAAGTGTGGATACAAATACAGCATATTCTAGTCCAGGTTTTTCCATGATGGAAATAATTAGTTGTTTTTCTGCTTTGGATTTGTTGATACCACAATATTTCAATTACAGGGGAGAGATTTAATTTTGGTGAATAAATATTAGAGATTGTCATATTTATTCGGATCAAAGGAGTTCATTTATACTTAGATAAAATGGCCCCTCATTTCATTATTCTTTCTAAAGAGACTAGACAAGGTGGTCCATATCTCATTTGGTGTCTTGCATGCATGAATGTGAAACCATAGGTCGGGAGAAATTAACATGCATAGGAAACCATAATCATCATCCATGTAGTTGAAGTACTTGGATTTTTCCACTACTAAGGTGGGTTTTGTTTCTGCAGCCATGGATATTTGATACAATCCTTTACCCATGAGCACGTGGGTAATTATTTGCTTCCAGTTGAAGTAGTTGTATGGCGTTAGAATTGCAAATGCGAGAAATTAAATCTTTCCTGCTACTTTGTTTCGTCTTCAATACTTGCAAAAGAGTGTTGGTGATGATCCTTTCTAGTGGCCTATGGGATCTTATACCATGTATATTTTATGAGATACATGCACAGAAGATCTAGCTAACAATGAAAATGTATATAGCTTGCAAATGGTGTGAAGAGAAGAAAAAAATTGGAGGAAAGAGTGAAATAATTTCTATTAACTGAATGAGAGAAATGATACAATACAAGTGATATACTAAATATCACACAACTAACTCACCATAGTGGTCAACTAATGCACATTAGGAGTGTTCTAGAGAGATTTGTCACACACCGACAATCACTGTAGTCAACTGCCACCTAGTCGTAGTTAATTGGCCATGCGGTCGTCAGTTAACTAGCCAAACTAGAGTGAAATGAGGAGGAGATAACTCACACATATGGAATGTTCCTTACTGGTGATTATCCCAATGCAAGTGTGAATTACTGGTGATGATCCCGAGGTTAGCATGAAACACTTGGTGATAAATCCGAGTCTGACATGCAACACTTCACTCAACTAGTCTAATTGAATGGTAATTGAGAATTGACTGGAGGGTATGTGGCACCCTTTTCTAGGGGAGAATATCCTCAATGGGGGAAGAATATCTTAGACTAAGGAACCCTTAACATATCCAAATAAACATAGGAAAAGAAAATGAAAGGAAAATCCTAGGTGTGTGTAATATCTCCAACAGTCCAAACTCTTCCTAACCTTTCACACTTCAATAGACCTAGGCTATCATTTTGAGGTGACGAATATAGGGGGGCATAGGCTTAGATAATATTGCTATAGGATCCCTTGAGGTCATCAGGAAATCCTCCCTTGTGTTGGACCCATCCTTCACTAAAATGACGGAAGTACTTGCCTAGGTGACTGTGGCATCTACTTTCAATTGTTATGCAAGTTTAGCATCTTGTGAGGGCTTCACAGAGGTTCCAAATTATGTGATAACATGCTTAATCCCATGTTGGTGAATATAGTTTTAAAACTCATTAGAAGTGTATTCCCCTTCATTATTAGTACGAAGAGTGACAATATGAGATTGTGCTTCATTTTCAATCCATAAATGAAATTTTTTGAATGTTTCAAATGCTTGAGATTTATTTTTCAACAAATAAACCCAACATATCTTGGTGTAGTCATTAATAAAAGTCATGATATATTAACTATCCAAAGAATATGGAATAAGCACGGGGCCACACAATCAAAGTGTATCGATTTATCTTTCTACAAGCTCTCGAAGTGGAATCATGGAAAGACTACTTGCTATGTTTACCAGGAATACATGCATCATATTGCTTTAAATTCCTTGGAATGTTAGGAAAACTAGAAAAAACATTTTTCTTCAATATACGAAGACTATCATAATTGTTGTGCCCAAATCTAGCATGCCATAAGATACTAGAAAACAATGTACCTTCATCATGGTGAGAAATGTATGTAGAATTTTGTGCTTGTGCATATGTCCCTTTCAACTTAAACAATATGTCATCCTCCCATCCTATCATGATGACCATGTTGTCGAGAGACCTCCTTATCTCAACTTTTCCATTAAACATGTGAATGGAATGGTCTTGTTGTCAAATGTATAGAAGAGACAACAAGTTCATTTGCAACTTAGGAAGATAAAGAACATCATGCAAAGGAAGGAATCTAGGGAATTTGAGCCTATGGTGCCAATTCCTGTAGGTTTGGGACTGGATCTATTTGCAAATTATACTACACCCTCTACATTGTCATTCAATTCTTCAAAGAAATCTCTCCAAATTGTCATGTGGCAAATAACACTAGTGTCAAGCAACCAAACATCTCTCCAAGATTCGAATGAAGTTTTGAACAAATATTCATTTATGCCAATATTGAAATGAGCAACAACAAAATTAGCAGATTCATGAGCTTTACCTTTTTCTTCCTTTTTATATTGTTTTTCATTGATTTTCTTCCTGGGATCCTACACATGTTTTCTTCATGTCCATTCTTGCTGCAACAAACACAATGAAAATTAGATATCTCACCTTGATTATGCCTACCCCCCTACCTTTGAAATTATTCTTTCCATGTCCTCTCTTACTACCTTCTCATCTAGAAGAATCACATGATTGATTCTTTCCTTTTTGAGTAAGGCACACAATATCTCTAGTGAGCTGAATTATTTTCTTCTCGAAAGTTTTCTCACGTTCTACAGTTCTCCACCAAAGAGTCAAAATTGAGGGACTTGAGTTGTCCACTTGCTTGAAGTGATTCAAGATAGTGATAATATGTGAGTTAGAGGGCCTTCGTGAAGGCCATGAGAGTAATGTCTATCTTCACACCAATAACATCAATGCCATGCATTATTGCTTTAATTTTGGATGCTAAAACAATGTGATCATTATATTTTATCTCTAGGTTGAGGAGCTTCATCAACAATTGAATTAGCTCCAATTTTGAATGTGAATCATGTAGATCTTTAAAAAAATTCAAAGCACTCCAAGAATATTTGATAGATCGGATGTGATGACTCACCTCTTCACTTACATAAGCAACAATCAAGACATATTATTTATTGTATATATTCATCCATATAACGATCTCTTTATATAATGTAGGTTTGGTATCGCTATAAAAAAATCCATCCCAAATATCATTGAATATCAGGGTATGATTGATCTTCTATGAACATTTTAGATAATTCTCCTTACCACTGAGCACCACACAAACAATTAAAACAAGAGAATGGATTTTCACCAGAAATCAATTCAAAAACAATGTAAAGATAGTATGCCAAGGATATTTGGGAACCAACTGAGAAAAATCCTCACTATAACCATGATGCAAGCTTCTCGATCTTACCTACCACTAAAATAACAAGATCACACATTGTTCGAGTGGGAACAAGCTGGAAGACCGCAAATTCAAGTTGTGTTTCACCCCACTTTTTTGGCAACACACAGACTCTCTCTTTGTACAAAACATCTATCCCACAGAGCCTTTTTTTATTTCTTATTGAGTGGGAAAAAATATCAATGGTATCAGGTTGGTAAAAGAAATTAGGATCCATTTCACCAAAAACATAGCATAACACCCTGAATCTAGAAACAAACAATGTCATACCTTTTACATTTGTGGTGATGCTTTCCAACTTGGTTGTGTTGAATTTTCTATTTTCAGATCTGATAATTATTTCCTTATGATTTCAAATAGAATTTTATGCCATTGTTATCATAGAATAATTACACACTAAAAATATCAACCAAACTAAAACTGCAGCTGAAACAATAGAATCATATAAAGATAGCCATACATAGTAGACACAAGATTTTATCCTGGGAAACCCAACCTTGGGAGAAAACCCAACAACTTTTCTTGAGAAGAATTCAAGCCAGAAATTACATCACTATAAAATGAAGAAACCAAACACATAAAGAAGTTCTCTCTTGTATGAGGAATATCCCTCAAAGGTAGCAAACTCTAGACAAAGATAGTGTACCCCCAAAAGATCACCAAAAGGATAGTGCACCTCAAAATAGAGCAACTGACAACTAGCAACTGCAACTGCAACTGGGACCTGCGCACTAGATGAGAAGAGCTTGTGTGTGATGTATAAATGAAATGATCATGCCTCTTATTTATATATATTGAGTCGCCTTCAATTTCCTTGTGGGCCTTACTTTTCCTTTTGCCTTCAATATTTCATTTAATGCGTTCCGGGGTTTCTTTAATAGTTTAATGGGCTTTGACTTGTCTTCTTGGAATTTCTTCTTTACTAGAAAAGTTGTCCATGAGACTTATTGATGTGGAATCTCCTCACATTCACGTCTAATTAATATAGGGCTCTAATGTTGAGTATATTCACCGAGAATCCCTTCATCACAAGAGGTTTCTTGAGCCTACATATTCAACATTAGACTAGACTTGTAAACAAGTCAAACCTGCCCTATAAAAAATAGATCACTCTGCCTTGGAGCAGGCAATATGAGAGAATCTTGATTCTTTATCACTCCTTTTCAAATCAACATGACTACTAGGAGAAAGAATACACCTGGGCCATTCACCACTATCCAAATCAGCATGGCCCCGTGAGTGAATGTATCACTCCCTTGGTCAAATCAACATGACCAATATGGGATAATGTATGCCCAATGTTGCTAACTGGAGAAACATCAACATGTTGGGCCATTCACCACCATCCAAATAAACATGGCCCCGTGAGTGAATGTATCATTCTCCCTTGGTCAAATCATCATGACCAATCTGGGAGATTGTCTTTCCGATGTTGAAACATAAAAACTCCCTCTTGGCGAGGAAGACATTTTTCATCACGCCAAGCTTGTCTATGAAGTATACAAACTTTTCCCTAAACATAGGCTTGGTGAGAATGTCCACAATCTGCTCATCTGTGGATATGTATTGGAGCTTTACTACTCCCTTCTATACCATGTCTCGAATGAAGTGATATTTGATCTCAATGTGCTTCGACCTATCATGAAATACTGGATTGTTCAGAATCTTGACAGAACTTTGATTATCTAACACACCCGACCCCTAAATACCCTTTCTAGGTATGGCGCATTAAATTTTTGGTCATTCAAATCATCTCAAATCATCTCTCTGAGGTCTTCATCCTCTTCTACTCATTTGTATCTTTCTAACGACAATTACCGGCTCAAAATTTGATCCTTGTTTTGCAAGATACGACCTCCCAAAGTTATCCAGGTGTTGTTAGTTGGGGTCTTTGGCGTTTGGTTTTGAATGCCCCTTTTCTTACTGCACGCATACTCTCCGAAGTCCCGAAATATCTCCACGTGGCCTTGGCCCTTTGATGATCGAAGTTTGGCATTTTACGTTTAACGTCCCCTTTTCGGCGTTCGATAAATCGGTGATCAACGTTCTATGTTTCGGCGTTCGACAATTGATGATCGACATTGAACGTTTCGGCGTTCAAAAATTGGTGATCGATGTTGATCGTCCCTCTACAATACTACGCCCAAAATCTTTCGAACTCTCAGAGTCCCGGTTGCATCACCAACCATGTTGGCCAGGCGGGCACGAACCAGAGGTTGACACGCGGTGAGGGTCAGGGGTGACACATGTCATGCTCTAATAGGCATAAGGGATCTGTGAATCGTCCATATCCCGGCGACATGTGGCACATTAGTTGTGGGTCCACGTCATCCCCCGACATACAACCTTCTAGATTCTTTCGAATCTCACGGTTGAGATCTATCCACGTAGATCCATATATCCACGGATCTCGTTACTTCACGACTCTGGGCTTCGGAGCTTACCAACTCCTCACATCGTGAATTCCTTGAAGAGCCAAGTCTCTAGAATCTCTAATATAATGCCATGTTTCCTCATCCTATCAATGGTTGAGATTCACTTCGTCATCCGTGACTTTGGAGGTTTTCACACTCCAAAGACTCTTGGCCAAGTTCCTCCGGGGTACCAAGTCTCTAGACTATAGGATCTCCTTCCATGTGGCCTCTCATCTAATGGCTCTAGTCCAATGGGCAAATTTTTATAGGGAACAAGTGGGGCCACGTGTCGCTCCACGACATGTTCCTAATTGATTGGACAGTTAAGAGGGGTTCTCAACAAAATCCTTAGATCGACGACTGAGAGAGATCCTGAAGGATCCGAGGATTGATGCTCTACGCCACTGTATAAATTCAGCATTCAACATTCGACATTCTACGTTGAACGTCCCTATGTCTTCACATTGATACCGCAAAATACCCAAACTTCTGGATAGCAGTTGATCTACGGACGCACGCCCCTTTATTATCAACGGTTCAGATTAACTTCGTGACTCCGACATTCGGGATTTTTGGTGCTAGACCATTCCTATTCTCTCAAAGTAGAACTTCGTTGAAGTACTTAACACTACCCTTCCTAATTCTGATCTAACGGCTGAGAGAGATCTCCACTGGATCCCTAGATCTATGGCCCTCATCAATTCACGACTCTGGCATTTCGATATTTTTGAGGGTTGTGGAATCATAAGTCCCGAAGTCCTGAAGCCAAGGTAGCTTCACTCCTTTCGGGCTTAGAGAGGGGTTTCCAAACCTGGGTCATATGGGATCATATTTTGATTTCAGACTACACTCAGCTCTTAGTTGAGACTTGATTAAGGCCATGGGTATGATCCCTCGGTCACATGGGTGGAGGGTCTGAAGGAACGCGCTTCTCCCACGGAGTTGAACTTGACATTCATGTTGAGGTAAACTCAAAAGGTCGCCAGGACTTAAACATTTCAGTTAATCCTACCCCAACTCTCCCGAGGATTCACATCCCATAACTCTTTAGCGGCTAACTGAGGTAAATCGAAAACCATGTAAAAATAGCAATTTACATAAGAAAAAATGAGCATTTATAATAACTGTTCAAACACTACAATACTTAACCATAAACACAGACATTCATTCATCACATCCAATGTGTTACATAGAGTATGAAAATACTTATCAAAACTGGAAAATGTAAAGCGACTGCTGAAAGGGGTGCTTGTTTCCACCCAACCATAGGCACAACCACTCTTGACAGATTTACCACTGGCCACCCCCGGGCTAGACCATGATGCTCTGAGAGATATTATTTCTCCTTACTCCACAACAGTCAGGGACGGAGGTTACTCTCCTCCTCCCACAGGATCTTAGCAACCAGATTCCTCTGCACCAAGCAAGGAATTCTGTGTGAGCACTTCCTCAGTCATTTGTCAACCTCTTTTATCATCTTGTAGTGATACCCTGCCCATGGATTCTTACAACCAAAACGATCTTTATTCTCAACTTTTCTCATAACTCTCGAGTCGAAAACATGCTCTCCTCTCTTCTGGAGAATGTTCTCTCTACTCTGCTTCCTTGCAGATTTGTCTCTGTCCCCCCAAATTACTTCCTTTGTTTCCTTCCTCAGCAAGGTTGCATGGTTCTAAATCCCCAACTCATGGTCAAGCCTGGAGGCCTTATAGATGGGTACCCTGCTCCATCTCCTCATTAACTCTTGAGGATGGTCGTCCAACTACCAACCTGACTGTAATTCATTTATGGGTCAGAAGATTGTTGATCAATGACACCCAGTAGGCACTGATTTGGTGAGGTTCATCTCAACCATTCTTGTTTTCCCTCACCATCTCTCTCATAGCATCCATGGTCTATCTTGGAAAACTCCCCCCTTTTAGCAGTTATGCAACACATATCCAATTTCTATTTATAACAGAAAATTCATACATTGACCCTTTTATACAAGGTTTATCAAAGAAAACATTCACACATATTTAGTTTGCCATAGTCTCTTGGCCAGTTATAGTTATAATTACAAACTGGGGGAAAGAGGGGTATTACACTCTTCTTCTATTGTGTTGAATGCTACATGAATTTGCTTCCTACTAAACCATGATATCATAATTGATATTAAGCCGAAGCAACACCATGAGGTGCTCTTTCTATCCATTGCGCTCCCTGCCCAGTCAGAATCAATATATCCATGTAGCCTCACTTCACCACCTAAGACATATCTCAGATCATATCCAACTGTACCACGCAAGTACCTCAACACATGCTTTGTTGCAACCCAATGGAAGAGCCTCGGCTCAACCATAAATTGGCTCAGGGTGCTCACTACAAAGAAAATACATGTCCTGGTGTTAACCATGTACATCAAGGATCCAATTATATTCTTGTACATTGTGGGATCCACCAAATCCGAATCTGAAGCGGAATCACTTAAATTCTTCAGATTTGTCATCATAGGTGTAGCCATGGGCTTGCAATCCATCACACTGAATCTGCTCAAGATCTCAACTGTAAACTTCCCCTATCTGAGGAATATCTCACATGGTCTCTACCACACCTCCAATCCAAATAAATAATTCATCAAGCCAAGATCCTTCATCTCAAAGTCCGAGGCCAACTCCCTCTTTCACCCAACAATGAGCCTCTCTGCCCCCATAAGGAACAGATCATCAACATACAACACCAAGATCAAAGGATCACCATCAACAACCTTGTAGTAAAGGTTGGGATCCACATCACTCTTGGTGAATCCCAAACTCATCAAGTATCCATCAATCCTGGAGTACCATGCCCTGGGTGCCTGCTTGAGTCCGTACAAGACCCTTTTTCAATATGCAAACATGAGACTCCTTCCCATGTATCACAAAGCCCTGAGGTTTTTCTATTTACACTTTCTCCTCAATCACACAATTGAGGAACGCAGTCTTCACATCCCTCTTATGTAATCTCCAAAGAAATAATAGTCCCAATGGAAGTGTACCTGGCGAATGGAGAAAAAGTGTCCTCATAGTCTACTCCCTCTTTTTGAGAGAATCCTTTCACCACAAACCTTAATTTGTACTTATCAATGCTTCCATCTACTGTATGCTTGAACGTATAGATCCACTTGGAAGTCACTACTGACTTCCACTCTGGTCTTGGAACTATCTCCCACACATCATTCTTCATGATGGATTGATATGCTTCCATCATGACACCCTTCCAAACTTGCTGGCCTGTTGCCTCCTCATAACTAGAAGTTTCAAAATCAATGATGTTACTCATCAATGTCATATAACTTGAGAACCTATGAGTTTGTTTTCTCTCCCTAAAAGTACCACTAGGGGATGCATGCCCCTTTACATCCTGCAAAGTGTCATGAAGCCATGTTGTCCTCTTCCTGATTGTTGCAACATCTCTAGGTAAATCCACTGGCTCTGCTGGCTGTACTAACTCCTCCTGATAGTCTAAAGGATGAACAACTGGACTATAGAGATCTGTACCCTTATCCTTCATAGCATCCTGGTCCTAACTATCAATCTCCATATTATATTGTCTATACCTCCAGAAGGCTACCTCTTCATTAAAAGTAACATCTTGGCTAAACTCGATTTGACGTTGTCCTAGGATGTAGATCTTGTAGGCCTTCGAAGTCTCGCTCTATCCCAAAAAATTACCCTTATTTCCAGAAGGTTCTAACTTCATCCTCTTCTCTTTGGGCACATGGATGTATACTAGAAAACCAAAGACCCTCAAATGACTAGCCTTTGGATTCACTCCCGTGAATTCCTCCTCATGAGTCTTATCTCCAAATATTCGATGAGGACTCATGTTCTAAACATAAGTTGTTGTGATGGATGCCTCTGCCCATAAGAACATGAGTAGATTCTGATCATGAATCATTGCCTTTACAACCTCCACAATGGACTTGTTCTTCCTTTCCGCAACACCATTCTGTTGAGGGTTGTAAGGAATTGTCAACTCCCTCTTGAACCCTGCTTCCTTGCATAAATCACTGAAGTCAATTGGAAGTATACTCTCCTCCATTATTTATCCTTAAAATCATGATCTTATTCCCCTTCAAGTTCTCTTTTTGAGCCTTGAACTCCTGGAACCCATTAAAGACTTCATCCTTTGTCTTCATGAAGTAGATCCATGTCTTCCAGGAGAAATCATCAATGAATGTCACATTGTACAAGAAGCCACCCAAGGATGATATTGTCATTGGTCCACATACATCTGAATGCACTAGATCCAAGATCCCTTTAAATATACTATAACTCCTTGGATACAGTCCCTTGGTATTATTACCAAGTGTACATCCCCTTCAAACACCCTCATTCTCTACCTGGAGCTCTGGAATACCTATAACCATTCTTCTTGATACTGGAAAATCCTTGTAATGCAGGTGAGCAAATCTTTGATACCATAAATCACATAAAATGATATTGTCATGTACCAATTCTTGGGAGGGACGTCCTAATAATCAGTATAGTCCTCCCTCTCGAACACCAATCACTCTTTCTGAGTCTATGCTTGATCTCTTAGGCCATAGAAGAACCCGACCATCCACAAATGCAACTATGTAACTTCTATCCTCCAATAGAGAATAGGCTCTTCCTTAATCAACAATATTTTTGTCCAAGGTCTACTCCTTAGACCTATTTTCTCCTCAGGGTGTAAGATAGTACTTTGGCCTTACTAGGCATTCTCCATTAAGGTCCTTTCCCAAACAAGGAATAAATCATAGAAATTTGAGGCTTAATCGCCTCTCTTCATGGCTGGAAAATTTCATTTCAAACCACTTATTCCTCCATGTTAACTTTCTTGGAACAAGAGCAAAAACAAAATACAAGAAAAACACTGTTCTAGTGTTGTTACTAACCATTCCTCCATGGTAACCTTCCCGAAACAAGAGCCAAAAAAAACAAGAACAACCTGAAGAATGTCAACAAGCTTGAAAAACCCTAAAATTACAACTTTGACTCAATGTAAATCCGAGAGCACTAGTAGATGTGCTAGGACAAGGCGAGTTGATCTGCAGAAAAAAATAAAAATAAAAAAATAGTCCCAACTTTGTCTAATAAATTCCTAACGACCTTTAGAGAAACTTCAGGTCTGAGATTGTGCAACAACAAATCTGAGACTGTGGAGCAACAAATTTCAACAAATCTTTGATACCATGTTGAATTTTCTATTTTCAGATCTAATAATTATTTCCTTATGATTTCAAACATAATGTTATGCCATTGTTATCATAGAATAATTACACACTAAAAATCTCAACCAAAATAAAACTACAGCATAAAAAATAGAATCATAGAAATATATCCATGCACAATAGACACAAGATTTTATCCTGGGAAACCCAACCTTAGGAGAAAACCCAACAACTTTTCTTAAGAAGAATTCAATCCATAAAGTACATCACCATAAAATGAAGAAACCAAACACATAATAATTTCTCCCTTGTATGAGGAAGATCCCTCAAAGGTAGCGAACCATAGACAGAGATAACGCACCACCAAAATATCACCAAAAGGATAGCAAACATCAAAATAGAGCAACTGGCAACTTCACCTGGCTAGTGAACTGCAACTGGGAATTGCGCACTTTATGAGAAGAGCTTGTGCGTGATGTGTAAATGAAATGATCAAGCCTCTTATTTATATAGATTGAGTCACCTTCAATTTCCTTGTGGGGCCGACTTGTCCTTTTGCCTTCAATATTTCATATAATGTTTTTCGAGGTTTCTTTAATAGTTTAATGTGATTTGTCTTGTCTTCTTGGCATTTATTCTTTACTAGAAAAGTTGTCCATGAACCTTGTTGATGTGTCATCTCCTCACATGCACGTTTAATTAATATAGGGATCTAATGTTGAGTAGATTCACCAAGAAGCACCTCATCACAAGAGGTCTCTTGAGCCTACATATTCACCATTAGACTAAACTTGTAAACAAGTCAAACTTGCCCTATAAAAAATAGTTCACTCCACCCTGGAGTAGGAAATGGGAGATAATCTCGAGTCTTTATCACTCGTAAAACCACATGACTACTAGGAGAAAGACTACACCTAGTCCATTCACCACTAGCCAAATCAACATGGCCCAGTGAGTGACTGTATCATTCTCCCTTGGTCAAATCAGCATGACCAATATGGGAGAATGTCTGCTCAATGTTGCTAACTAGAGAAACATCAACATCCTGGGACATTCACCACTAGCCAAATCAACCTGGCCCCGTGAGTGAATGTATCATTCTCCTTTGGTCAAATCAACATGACCAATCTGGGAGAATGTCTACCCAATTTTGAAACATCAACATGTTGCTTGGTCCCCCTAGACTTGGAGAGAATCTAGATGGTGAAATCATCTCTTGGTTGCCTATTATCACTAAAAAATTGCTCACATGGCCCAAAATGCTAGGGTTACTGAAATACACCATCTATAGTATGAGTATCCCATGTCTACACCCACTTTCACATCATTTTCCACTAAAATAACTTAGGAAACCACTTTTCCTAATGTTATTTCCATTTAATTAAAGTTATAAAACACTTTTATGACTTTTTCCTTTTTAATTTATTTAAAAAAGGTAAAATTCAAAACTAATGGTTAAAATTGATTCGGTCAAATAATCATATTTTATTATTTTGACCCTATCAAAGATAATCACTATTTTTCTTATAAATTAAAGATATCCCCTCCATTTCCATATCCATCCATAATTGAAAGTAATGAAGTGTTATCTAAATTCCCTTAGAAGTTTTTGCTACATTTCACGATCACGTTCAACCACCAAAGAGGAGAATTTTAGCCTACAACCACACACTCAGAAAACAAGAACCCTCCCATAAAGAGGCCACCATAGGATTATTGTATTCAAATGTTTTATCCACGGGTGTATTCATACATGCTTTATTCATTGCATATGGGATTTCATTTATTCTTTACATCTATTTATATTCATGTCTATTTTCTTTTGCATGTCATTTAATTTTACTGAATAACAAGTATTTTGGATTAGATTTGTTTCATAGAAAACTAGGGTTTCTTGTTTTCTAACCCTTTTTATATGTAACTTTATTACAGCCATGAATTTTGTGTATTTTCTCACCTTTGTTGCAAAAAAACACCAATGGGATGGCAACTCCATTGGGGATATGAGTAAATAGCATGATCCTTGGTTGTGGGTGTGTGGTATGTGGTTTTTTCTTCCATTTTTGTTGTGTTTCCATGAGTATTTCAAGGGTTTTTAACATCCTATATATGTTTTTTCATTGGGTTACAGGAGCTAGAAACCACTCAGGAAACCCTCGGAGACGAGGCTATAGGTGCAAGCTTCGGATCCTGGAACCAACACACTTTTTCTAGGAAACAACTACATTGGACAACACACTTTTTGGGACATTTTATGCCACTTCCCAGTGCACTTTATTGGCCATTTTTTGCCACTTCCCAATGTGCTTTATGGGCCACTTTTTTCCACTATCCAACACACTTTTTGGTCCTTTTTTCTGCCACAAACCAATGCACTATTCTAAGTATTTTTCTGCATTGGTCATTTTCAAAGTTTGTTGTCTTTCCAGTGCTTTATTAGGTTGTTGTAGGTGTTGTTTAGGGCATGTTATTTCCCATAGTTTCCTTAGTTTATTGCTTGGCTTAAAAACCCCACTAAACCCAAGAGATTGAGGACCAAACCCCCAGGGGGTTTCAGTATCGTTCCCTCAAGAGGTTTTTTTATGGTTTGGCTCTATGTTTGCCTCTGCTAGGTTGTAGCTTTGCCTTTAAATATCTATCTATCCTACTAGGTTCTTTCTTTTATTTGCATACCACTTTAGTGCATTTAAAAAAGACAAAAAAATCATATAGGGAAGGACATTTAAACTAGGTTCCATTGCATTTAGTTTATTTTTGTTTTCTACAACCATTGGCTATCATAAGTTTGCTATTACATAAACTTAGTTATCTCATATTTTCATACCAAATCATTAGTGAAACCAAAAGGTCATTCAGGACCCTAATTTTTGCTTACAAATAGGGATTTGCATTGCAATCTTAGCTGCAATGTTCGAAGGAAAGTTTGCTACTTTAGATTCTTGAGTTTGCATGTGACATTTTTCAATTTTTCAAAATGAAAATTTTGATTAGGTTTCTTGCATAAATAGGAGTCTATTTCAAGCACTTTGTTTTTCAAATTTGTTCATTTTCATCATTTGTTTTTACTTCAACAATTTACTTTCAACATTTAACCAGTTTAAAAACCATAACAACACACCGACCAAACTTAAACTCGCATTAGGACACCATATCTCCTCCTAAGAGACAATCTCATAGGTTGAAAAGTCTTCAACACGAGTTCCCCATTAGTAATGCTCTCGTCTCCACTAGATTAAGTAGGGCCCCCCACCTTGATCAACCCACATGTTCTAGATCATCTAAGTATGAACCTCCCTCATCGTTGTGAGGTATTGGTACACCCAGTACCAACCCTTTACCTCCTTCATCAGGGCCATCCTCCCCTAGTTCTTGCATGGATAGAATTACTCAAACCTTCTTGCTTTTCATGGCCAGATTGAGTATCCCAGACTTGAACCAGTTGATCAATGACTCCATCCACCATGACCCTACATAGCCTCCCATTCCTACCAAAATACCATTTGATATCCCCAATTTTAAGATTAAGTAAGGAGAAGACCCTTCCAAACACATTATGTCTTTCCACCTTTGGTGTTCATCCAGCTTCATAATGGAGGACTTGGTTACACCGAGACTTTTCTAGAGAACCTTGATGGGTGCCACTGCCAAGTTGTACATTGACCAACTTGGGAA
The DNA here is from genome assembly GCA_009831015.1 of Picea engelmannii. Lineage (NCBI taxonomy): Eukaryota > Viridiplantae > Streptophyta > Pinopsida > Pinales > Pinaceae > Picea > Picea engelmannii. The sequence goes on from ML779345.1 coordinate 469,479, forward strand.
CACACACCACACCTTTAAGTCCATTTCCAAGGTGTTTCTCACCTTCTTTCAATTACTTGTCTGTCAGGATGTAGGGATATAAATCCTTACCTGCTTTCTTACTTGTCTGCTCATAGTCATAGTCTTTCACTGGATCTGCAAATCCATCTTACCCCAATAGAAACCAAATCTATAAGTGCATCATCACTACCCTTTGGTCGGTACATTTATTATCCCCACCACTAGGGATTGTCAACACTCTAGTCATGGAAACATTGAACTTTCCTAACCTCACCCTTAGGATTCTAGTATGGTACCTTGAACTCCCTCCAACCACTCCTCCACCTTCCTCCCCAAAACCATATTTTACTTTTACCCCTATGTAGTCTATACCTATGCACATTGGTGTTCCTCAAACACTTCCACAACCCTCACCTCAACCTTCCCATACCTCACCTCGATATTCATGTGCCCCATCTCAACACGTGTAGGCTCCACCTCCACCAATGTTGAAAGGAAAAGGAGTTTACAATGGGGGAAAGGCCAAAGCTAAATGGAGCATTGATTATACCAAACAAGCCAATTCCACCCATATCACTACATTTAGGCCCATACCACCATGCACCATATGTGATATCACTAGCCATGCTTGGATTTGAAAAAAATTTACAATGCCAATGACTGAGGACATGCTTCCTCCATACATGTTGTGGAGGTCCCTCTCCCTAAGTCCTTAACCAAGCATATTAATTCCTTGCACACAAATCACCCTTGTGATTTTTGCGATACTTATTGCCATTATCATCATCACTATCCCTGTATACCACATTATTAGCATGCTCTTGAGATCCTATGCCAATTGGATTCCCTTCACCAGGAAGATCCAACTATGATGATCAAAGAATCTTCCCTTACCCGTGATTCGTCTTCCCTAACCAATTCTCAACCCACCATTGAAATTGGTCCACCTGCAGTGCATACTAGTGAGAATACCATGCACATTATCTACCTATCAAGTTCCATGGAATTGAAGTTGTTCGAGAACCTCCCCTTCTCTATAGGCATACATCAGAGCACTCTTAGCATGCCTCATATACCTCCAGTCTCTCTGGTCTCAACATCGATGGCACCTTTGTCCTAGTTTGTCATCCACTTCTTTGAATGTAATGTATGTGAACCATGTTTCTCGTTCCCATGGCAGGAAGCATGCTCCTTTCCTACTACATATACACACAACAAGGGCATCAGACCCACTTATCCATACCTGATCATTTCCTCCCATCACCATCTTATGGTGGGGGAAATCTCATGCTTGGGGGCATGATGGCCCCTCTGTCCAATTCTAGAGATGATCACTATCCACTCTATTCTTAGGCCCTAATGGCCCAGGTTAGGAAAAATATTCTCTCATTGGATGAGTAGTCTATCCTACCAACCTCACTGACACACTATCTACACATTGCATATAGTCGATTCTCAATACCACATATTGACACATTCTACTCTATGCAATTCAAAGTAGATTGGTGATCCCATACTGACCACGAGATCCCCATTCCTAGTAATTCATCCCCTCCTCTTGATTTCAATTGATACACCATATACACCATTGGACTCATATTTCTAAGCCATTCTTATGTTGATACTTCATCAGGAAGCCATTTTTCCATGAAGAATCAAATATCATACTTTTCCACCAAATTCTTCTTCGATTGGTTGCACTACTAAAGCACCATTTTTATTTTGTTATTGTTGACTATTGAACAAGGATTCTGTTGGAAATATTGTTGTTATTGATATCAAAGATAGGGGTAGACTACATATGTAAAATATAAATATGGCAAGATGGAAATTGTTGGAAATGTTGTTTTTGGATTTTTGATGCTTAGTTTGGATACCATATATATGGTTGAAAATATTATTCTAACACCTTTCCAATTTTATATGACACTCCCTCTAAATCCATAGGAATAAGGAGATATAGAAGATTTTGTCAAGACAACCCAGTGAAAAAGTACAGGTCGACCTAGCCAGTTTTATAAGTCGGCCCCATAAGTGAACGTAGAAACATTATAAATGCAGGATAAATGTGCACATTTTAAGAGTATCCAAGCAAGAATAACAAGTACAAGTGCGCATAAGAGATATGAGGTGTGAAAGAGGAGTCGGGGAGTATTCTTGGGGTCTAAAGGTGTGCAATAGGAGTTTTATTGGAGTTTTAAGAGTGCGCTATGAAGGACTAAGGTCTATGATACTGCAAAGTGCATTGTTTTGAGGTTGTGATGTTGTAGTCTGAAATTATATTCTGGGAATGATGCTATGAGGTTCACTAGGGAATGAAGGCTAAGTATGACTAGGGTTTGAAGCTATATATGGGGTATGAAGAAAGGATAGGCATAAGAGCATGAAATTTAAGGGTACAATGATGTCATGAAATGCATGAGGTATGAAGAATGTAGGTGAATTCAAAAGTAATTTGTGTATGAAGATCTTAGATTGGTACTTGTAAAATTTTCATACCTTACCCAGTTTCAAGTCTCACTGAGACAACTCATTGTTAAATGTCCAAAACCTAGTTTTATGACAACAACAAATACTCAACATATAGACAATTCTCAAAAATGAAACATGAGGATTATGGACATCATTTAATGCATAAATAAATTTCTAACAGCAGCAAAATAAATCAGAAAATTATAGAAACATGTAATTTTGGTCTAACATTGACCCTAGAAAAACCCACAAGGGGAAAAGCAGTGAGAGGGAATTTTTATTATTTTCAGAGCTCATAGAAATTTGTCTGTTACAACAGAAATTTTACAGCAAAAATTACACAAACTTATCTTAGAAAAATGAGCCAAATATCCTCATGAACAACCCCAAAATAAGCTCCTTGATTTATGTGCAAGAAATTTGTACCATTGTACGGTTGTCACAACATTTAATATTGTACGGACTGTCTAGAAAATCATTCCATAAATTTTGGGTTTACTGTACGAATTTTCTAGCATTAAATGCACCTAGATTTATGTGCCAAACTTCCATGAAATGCATGCACTTTATCTATTGTACAAACTGTACCTTTCTTAGTTGTACGACCTCCAAAAATACGTACTGTACATCATGTCTGTTAGTTGTACTCTCTGCCTCAATTTATGTGTTGTACCTTGCCTTGGAATGCATGCCAATGCTCAACAACCTCCTCTCTTCTCTTGCTCGACTTCTCTCTTCCTCTTGCTTTCCAAAAAATCATTCAACAAAATGTGAAGAATGAGTGTGCCCTCCTTACCCTAATCGACTCAATGAGAGGGAAGGTGAAAAGTCATCTAATGCAATGGCTGATATTAGACAAGATGAGTGGTGGAGATTAAATCACTTAACTCACCCACTTTCCCTAAGTTCAAAAAGTCATCTTTTAATTTACATCTCATAAATTAAATGTCTAGGGTCCACATTAGGCATTTTTCCCACACCTTAGGCACCTAGGTGATGAGAAACACTTTCCTAGGTACTTTTTAATTATTTTTAACACTCCCTCTTACCAAGGAAGGTGTTACTCACCAATCCAAGCTTATCTCTGAAGAACACAAACTTGCTTTTTCCCAAAGCTTTAGTGAGTATGTCTACAATATGCTCATATGTAGATATATATTATAGCTCAACTACTCCTCTCTGAACATAATCCCAGATGAAGTGATATTGAATCTCAATGTGCTTAGACCTGTCATGAAAAAATGGATTCTTAGAGAGTTTGATACAACTATGATTGTCACAGTAAATCATAGTGGATCTCAACTGCACACCAAATAATCCCACCAACAACTTGCAAAGCCAAATGGCCTCACAACTGGTCTGCCGAAAACCATATACTCAGCCTTTGCACAACTCAAATCCACTAAATTTTGCTTCTGACTAAACCAATACACCATTGTTGAGCCCAATTTGAAACAACATCTAGGAGTACTCTTCATGTCACTGACACATCCTGCCCAATCTGAATCAGTATAGCCCACCAATTGAACTCCATCCCCTCTCAAATAGTCTAGGCCATATTCCATTGTACCACAAAGATACCTGAGCATGTGTTTTTTTTCTACCCAATGCACTCTCCTAGGCTCCACCATAAAATTACTAAGAGTGTTGACAAAAAAAAATATATATGGTCTAGTGTTGACCAAATACATCAACGAACTGATCAACTGACGATATAAAGTGGGATCAACCAACTATGACTCAGAAGCATGGATCTTCTTCTAGTTGGTAATCATGAGTGTGGTCATGGGCCTACAATCCTCCATCTGGATTCTCCTCAGAATGTCACAATCATATTTCCCTTGTCCCATAAAGATGTGTCCAGGCTCCTTCCAAACCTCCAACCCCAAAACATAATGAATCAATCCAATATCTGTCATCTTGAACTCTGAATCAAGGCTCTCCTTGTGGCTAGTAATGAGCCTCTCATCCCCTATAATGAAAATATCATCAACATATAGCAAGAGTATGAGAGGATCCTCTCCAACCACAATCAAGTACAGGTTGGGATCCACCTCTCTCTTCTCGAAGCCCAACTACTGCAAGTAGGCATCAATCTTAGAATACCAACTCTGGGATCTTGTTTCATCCCATACAATGCCTTCTTCAGTCTGCACACATGAGACTCTCTCCCATGCACCTCAAATCCCAATGGATTCTCAATGTACACCTCCTCCTATATCAAACCATTTAGAAATGTGGTCTTCACATCCATTTGATGGATCTTCCAACCCATCTTTGTTGCAATAGAGATCATTGCCCCGTTCGAGGTATATATAGAAAATTGAGTGAAGGTCTCATCATAGTCAAATCCATCAACTTGTGAGAACCCCTGAGCCACAAAACGAGCTTTGAACTTCTCAATGTTGCCATCTACAACATACTTGAGTTTGTAGAGCCACCTAGAAGTCACCATTGAATTCCCTTCAGGTCTAGGAACAATCTCCCAAACTTCATTCTTCATGATGGAACTGTACTCTTCCATCATGGAATATCTCCAAACCTATCTTCCAGTAGGCTCCTCAAAAGTGGAAGGCTTAAACTCCTTGATGTTGCTCACCATCGCAATATAGCTGCAAAATCTCTCAGGAGGTTTACTCTCCCTCACATCCTGCCTGGGATTCCCCACAGATCCATGTGCCTCCCTAAGAGTGTCCTGAAGCCACTTGGGCATCCTCCTCTTTGAAGTAGTGTCTTTTGGAGGGGACTCCACCTGCTCAACCCCATCACGTGAATAATGTGAACTTGAAGTAGAATATGGAGCAACTAATCCTTAAACCTAAGGACCAGTAACCTATGATCCTAACATTTGTGGCCCTATAATCTGTAGACCAATCGTCACAAATGTTGGTGGTCCTGGACTCTGTTTCACTGAAGTCTACCATGGACTCACCTCAATCTGAGGTGTTGACTTCTCACCCCTCTTAGTGTTGATATTATGGTAGCTACGGGAGCTATTAACCTCCACGTGTAACCCTGACAAGAATACAATATTATAGGAAGCAAGAAGAAACCCTAAAGAATTGGACATAACCATAGAAGACAAGTAGGCTAAAGGAAATATTTAATATTGAGTATTTAGCCTTCATAATGAGAAGTTGTCCCAGGAAGCTAAGGAGGAGTAGTATAAATACAGGATGTCGAAGCTCATTTGGACACACACAGCTCGCAACTGCAGAAATTTAGTTGTGCACAAGTCTGGAGAGTAGTTGTAGTTGTAGCTAATGCAACTTGTATTTTCGATTTCAGTCTTGGACTCTCTCTTGGTTATTGTTTGGAATTTCTGCTTGGTATGCCAATTATGGAGAGTCATACGCTACCTTGATTGGCTATTAGGCCTAGGGTTTTCTTCCATAATTACTCACTGTCAAGGTTAAGGTGCTCGAGGGTGGCTTCGGCCTATGGTTGGGTGAAAATATTGATATATTGTCTATGGTTAAACGAGCACACCTATTATTTTCTAACATGTTATGGGCCCACACTATCTTCGGATAGTCTAACCACTGGAAGATAGATTGGGAGGATTTTCTCAGTTACAGTTGCAGTTGCAGTCAAAGTTTTTGCTACAACAATAAAACCCTAACCCTCTTATTGAGGCACCTTAAGTGAAGAGATTGAACTAATTTCTAGATAGCCTAGTGCGCCCTAACCTAGCATACCTCCTGGTACTCTCAGCAGGCTAAGACGCCAAGTTTGAGTTTTTGGTCAAATTCAAAGGTTGACCAAGTCAAAGAAGTCATTACCTACTCTATGAAGTCAGAAAACAACTTAGAAGGGGCTTCTAACTTAAGAGCATGGAAGACAAGGATTTATCTCATCCTTGCCAAGAATAAAGTGTTGGATATCATGAAAGGAAAGATCATGGACCCACAATTTGAATAAGGAAATGAGAAGGAACCTCAAAACGTTGCAGTTATGGAGAAGTTCAAATACATTGACATCAATACCATGAGTATCATAGTGGACTCTGTAAAATACCACTTGATACCCTACATCTCTCATCTTGACTCATCTAAGAAGATGTACGATGCCCTAACTAACCTCTTCTCAGTCAGAAACATTGGACATGTAATGAGTCTGAAGAATGAGTTATGTGACATGAAAATGAATGATGATAACAACATAACATCATACCTTGTGAGAATATCTCAGTTAAGAGATCAACTACAAGCTATTGAATAAATCATTTCAGAGAAGGAACTAGTAAATATAGTACTCAATGGTCTTCCCAAGACATGGGATGAATTTACCACAAGCATGAACACAAGAAAGTAGCATCCCACATTTGAAGAACTTTGGACTTGTTGTGCACAATAAGAATCAAGGATTAACGCAAAAGAGAAATCCCAAAAGAAATACGATGATCAAGCTTTCACAACAAAGTTCAAGAATTTCAGGAATAAGAAGAAGTTTGGCTCAAGGAAGAAATCAAGAAAAGGATATGTCAAAGATACAGTGCTTCAACTGCCGAAAATATGGTCACTACAGAAACCATTGTTTTGAGTTAAAGAAAAGGAAGGAAACAGACGAAGCACAGTTATCGAAGAAAGGGAACCTTCAAAGAAAGTCAAGCAGGACAAAACAAACTTCTTCTTCTAAGTCAAGGTAACAATATTCTTTAAAGCTCTTGTATATACCATGTTTACATAGTTCATGTACATATCATTTATATCTATTTCTTAGAAGAAAATATGTTCAAGGGAAACAATACATATGGAAGAATAAAAGGATAAGGATTGTTATCACGATGACTACTAGTCAAGAAATACACATGAAAAGAGGAGGTATGTTGAAAATCTTTGGTAATAATTTTTGTGGAAGCTATTATATAAGTAGCAGCTGCCATATAAGCCGAAATCAGAATCAAACCTGAAAAGACCCGGAAGAAGTCAAAACAGAAAGAAGTCAGGGTGACTATCTTTGTTGTCGAAAAAAGAATGTATATTTCCCGTACCCTCTTTTTGGAACATTTGTTTTTTTTTTTCTTTTTCAATTTTTAAAGAGCTTGAAAAATAATAAAAGAATGCTACTTTACAAAGGAGGAATGAGTCTCGCGACAAGCAAACTGGTTCCAAGCGCACGGAACACACTAATTCTTAGGGCAAGGAGACATGTGCAAGATAAGCACACTCGGGGAAAATTCCTCCATGGGTTAAAGTGTCAGGTCGCAGAGGCAAGAAGTGTTGCAAGGATTGTGTATAAGAAATGCTTCAAAGGTTCAATTGAGAGAAACATGGATCCGACATTAGGCCAAATACGCAACGATGAGACCCGCAATGCGATTAAGCATGACACTGTGAGACTCCTTCTATGTAATTTTTACGATCCCAGAGAAGGTAAGCTTCTGTAGTTTTTTCACGTTTAGAGATTCTAAAAAATGCAAAACAAGACTCCATGGAGTACTTTTTCATAGTTAGTCTAGTCGACTCAAAAAATGGTTAAACTTGCACTGAAAATATGTCTGTTCAAAACCATTTTAACGAGTGTGACAAAGACAAGATCACTCAACTATCTTTTCAATTTTAAGGAGTCTAAAAAGAGGTTAACTATGGACTCACAACCTTCTTCTCAGTTTAGTCTCCTTAGCCCGAAAAAGTATAAAAGTAATTGAGGATAACTCTCCCGGCGAGACGAATCTCCCGAGGCATGCCTTTTTCCGATATAATCTACAGGCTGGAAAAAGGGTTAAACTCATCCCAATAGATGTTGTTCTAGACCAATTTAACGAGTGTGAAGGAACAAAGTACTCGACGATCTTTTCAATTTTAGGGAGTCTGAAAAGAGCTTAACTATGGACTCCGGGGGGGGTTCTTTTTTCGTAAGTAATCTCCAAGGTGAAAAAGGTGATAAACCAAAACCAAGGAGAATGTTCCTTTTTCGAAGATTCAGTCCCTCGGGCCCGAAAAAGGGTTAAACTTACGCCGAAGAATACTCTTCTAGTGAATTGAAGTCCCTAAAGCATACCTTTATTCATAAAATTAGCCATCCAGACCGAAAAGGGGTAAACTACCGGTGGACAGATGTGCCTTCAAATTTGAATTTGGCTAGCGTGAAGGGCAAAAAGATCGCTTGACAATATTTTCATTTTTAGAGAATCTGAAAAGGGCTTAAAGAAGACTCCAGGGGGATACTTTTCTCAAGTAATCCAGACGAGATCGAAAAGAATAAATATAGTCTCGTTGGATGTTGCTTTCAAATTTCAAAGAGAGATTAAAAGACAAACAAACATGCTCATTAGGGAGTCCTGAGGGTAAGGCCTAGGATGATGATGAAAAAAATAATGAGGCTTCATTATGTAATCGTGACAGGACTAACAAGGACTCCCAAGCCTATAGTCATAATTGATAGAATGGAGGCCAAAAATGCAACAAAGGATCTACCTAGGGCATCCATGTAAAGGTAGGCTCTACCACCTAATTACAACACTTCTAAAGCAACAATGAAGGTTATGTGTTACACTTCAGTGAGATCGATCCTATGGAAAAGATAAAAATACAATGATATGAAAGAAGTGGGAATGAAATCCTAACTTATATGCAAAAAGTTGGAAAAAATGACTTTTACCAAAGGATGTCAAAAAATGTGACCAATCCCAAAAATTCACCAAACCGAAAGGAGAAGAGTACCAGAATGACCAATAGAAAACTCAGAAGTGAATTCAAGTAACCACCAAGCCATAAAAATGACAAAGGGGACCAAAAATGGGCAAAAAAGGCCAAAAAGTCAATAAATAGAGGTGGACAGCTCATTTTTACCATTGCAAATTGAAAATCAACCACAAGGTAAAAAAAACCCTTTGCTAAAAGAGTGGATTCTGGAAGCTAAAATGGACGAAACGACCTTCTGTTTGGACCAAGTAAGTACAAAACACCCATGCTTGCATTTCAATTCCTCTTTAATGGTTTAATTTTTAGTTTGTAGGGGGCACGCTCTTGTAAAAAGGGCAGCCCTGCATGTACGCGGGTTGTCCAAGGCCATCTCGCGTATGTACTTGGGCAGAAAAAGAAACACATGTACATCGTCTTTTACCTTGAAAAAATAAAGAAGCAAGCACTAAATCCTCTCTACTTTTTTCATGTAACATGATGTATGTTCATTGGAGAGAGAGAGAGAATGAAGAGCTCAACGTCTTGGTCAAGGAGGACCCTGTGGCCATCGTTGTACTGAAACAATGTGGATTATGGAAGTTCTTCCAGTGTCCATTTATGAGGGTACAACCGAGGTTGATCAATGCTCTTGTGGAGTATTGGCATCCTGATGCTAAGGAATTCATGCTAGAGGGTCAATCACTGACCCCAACCATGGAGGATATATACTTTCTAACTGGACTCTCGAGAAGAGGGGAACCAGTCAACTTGAGGACTTTTCCTCCAGGGGATTTTAACATCGAGGACTACATCAACATGTACTATGAGGTTGGCACTGAGAAAGTAAGTTCTCAAATACCGATCCACAAGATCACCAGCCTCTCCTTACACATGATCTTACTTTTGATCAGGCAGATTACTAGATCTGAGGCACTTCATGCCTCACACGCACATATGCACTGTTCCATTCAGTGTTGGGAGGCAACCATTTTTACAGAGTGTTGGCGGCGTACCAACAAGAACTTTGGGTTTGGTACTATCTTATGCTCCTTCTTATTTGAGATGGTTCTCAGTCTTAGTCCCAGAGAGACGGTATGGGGGCATGTAGCCTCCTTCCCAGTAGTGAGCAGGTGGGAAGCTTTGTTGCCTAGAGAGGGTGGAGGGAGGACTATAGAGGCCTTCAACGACAAGTTTTTTGACTGGTGGGCACATCATATTCCAGTGATCGAGGATTACCCCTATGCAAATATCATCTTCATCAGAGACCCGGACATGCCTGTGCCTCCCGGTGAGGAGCATGGCGAGATAGGTAACATATATTTTAAAGCTTATTAAATTTTTAATTTTCATATATATCCTTTTTATGTGTGTAAAGAGTACTGACTTATGAATCTATTATGTACAGATGTGGGGCTTGTTCAGCCAGCAGACTTCGCTAGGACTCGCTATCGTCCTCGACCTAAGGCAGAACTAGCAGCGGCATGAGGACCAACAGCTGCGGGAGGACCCCCAGCCAGAGAGGCTGAAGGAGTTTTGCGACAAGTGGAGAGAAATCTCACTGCGCTAACTCATGTCGTTCCTATGGCTGAGATTGAGGATGTCCCCCCGACTATGCAACCACATGTAGTAGGGGTGCCTCAGACTTGGCTCCAACTGTTCCGGCATCTTGCGAACGTCGTCGTACATTATAGTAGGGCCAATAGGCCTCGTCCTTAGATAGTGCTAGAACATTGATGTGCCAAGGGCACTTTTTGTACTATATGTATTTTTTTAGGGCGTAATCCCAACGATGTAGACCAATGACTTTTGAGGCTTTCATGCCCACTTATGTACTCATAACATTATTTTTGGACACACACACACACACACACACACACACACACATATATATATATATATATTGCCTTATGGATGACAACTTTTACAAATGTATTTACACGTGTATGTGTGTGCTTTTATTTTTATATGTGAGCAACATGCCAATCTAAAACTTGATTTGCTTGGCTATCTGTTAGATGATTAAATCTCCTAGGAACATGGATATACGTAATGTAATCAAAAGATCATTCTAAGAGATGTACCCTAAGGAAACTTCGGTGCAACGTGGGATCATAAATGCGGTAAACCCCATTTAACTGGGACACAACCAACTGAGCATCTAGGTATACTAGGAGGTGAGAAATGCCATGTTATAAAGCATCACGAAGCAATTCTATCACTGCACTGTATTCAACAACATTGTTTGTAGAATCACCTAGATAAATACCTCTGGAAGATAGAAACTAGTCTCCAGGTGTGAAAATCACCCAAGCTGTGGAAGCAAGCCTCTGAGTGTGTCGGTTGGTGTCGTCCATGAACCCAAAATAAACCTCTGATTCACTTGACATCTACCACAGTGAAAAACAAGACATAAATAACTACACGTCCACAAAACAAAACAAAAAAAGACAAAAATGTATAAGAGACTATACATATATACAAGAAGCCACCCAGGTGACCAACCTAAGAGTAGTACTTCTTAAGGTAGAGCCCATTTCTATGCTCCGCCAAAGCATTTCCTTCAAAATCAATCAGACGGTAAGCATCCTTCTCTAAGACCTCTTTCACAATGAATGGTCTGAACCACATGGGTTTGAACTTGCCTTCCCCTAGGGGATCTTTGTCTTGATCATAGACCAGGACAAGATCGCCTTCGAAGAAAATATGAGGACAAACGGACCGATCATATTGACACTTGACTCGTTGCTTATGAGCCTCATTGGCTAAGGCTGCATCATGATGCTGCTCATTGAGCTGCTCGAGATATAGAAGGCATTCCTCAAGCAGTGAAGTGTCCGGCAGTAATTACACTACCAACTTTAAAGAAGGAATATGAAATTCAATAGGTAAGACTGCTTCTAGCCCGTATACGAGTTGAAAAGGTGAAAAACCGGTGGTAGTCTTCACAGACGTTCGATAGGCCCACAATGTTGAATACAACATCGAATGTCAATTCGACTTGAAAGAATTGATCATCCGCTGAAGCATAGTCTTGAGAGACTTATTCACAGCTTCAACCTGACCATTCGCTTGTGGGTAGTAGGGTGACGAATGTTCCTATTTTAACCCAATCTCATCGCAAGAAGCAAAAGTGGGGCACTTCAAAGTCTAGAGATACACAAGTATATCTCCATACCAGGGGTTTGAAGATGCAATTCGAAAAAGATCTCCATTAATAGGAGATTCTTCGATCATGATATCATTAGACTCGACCAGAATTTCCAAATTGAGTTCAACAAAGACCAATGACTTTTTGGATTTTGCAGAAAAAAAATCCAAGTCAAACTCTTGTAGGATAAATATCTATCTACTGATCTTTCTGCCAATGACCCATCGTGTTAATACATATTGAAAAGGGTTGACGACGATAATGATGGTGGTATTGCGAAGCAAAATGTAGTAACGGAACCATTGGACAGCATGAACAGTTGCCAAAGCAAGTTTCTCAACATGAGACTAGTTGAGTTTCGGTCCAACCATGCCTCGTCTAAGATAATATATAACGTGCTCCTCGAGCATGTCATCCTCCTGAACCAAGACCATGTTGATGGTCGACTCTGCAACACCCAAATACAACAAAATATCTCTTCTATAATTAGTAGGCCGAAACAGAGGGGAAGACGTCAGGGAACATTTCAATGCTTCAAATGAGCATTGAGTAGCTTCATCCCAACATAATGGGACCCTTTTTTCCAAAATATGAATGAACCCTTTAGTGATCTCAGTGTAATTAGCGACAAAATGTCAAAGAAAATTTGCTTTCCCCTGTAAGCTCTAAAGTTGGAGTATCGTGCATAGGGGAGGCAATTGAACAATCGCCTCAACCTTGAGAGGATCGACCATGATCCATGTTGTCAATACAATGAAACCTAAAAGATGACCTGACGTCACGCAGAAACTGCACTTGTTAGGATTCAAGCGAATCTGATAGTAGCTACATCTCTCAAATATTAGTGGTAGATGGGTGGGATTATCAGATCTCTTGCGAGAACGTGATGCTAGATCATCGAGGTACACCTTGACTATGTGTTTGAGGTCATGAAAGTGAACGACATGGCCCACTGAAAGGTTGCTCCAGCATTCTTCAGGCCAAAAGGCATGTTTCGATACATGAAGGTACCCCAAGGACAAATAAAATCTGTTTTATGTTGGTCCTTGGGTTTGATTTGAATCTGATTGTATCCCGAAAAGTCGTCCATGAATGAAAAGACTTCGTATCTTGCACATTCATCGACAATATAATCGATAAATGGGGTTGGGAAATTGTCTTTCGGGCAGGACTTATTCAAATCACAAAAATCCATACAAACGCGAATCGTGCCCTACTTCTTGTTGACCAGAACCAGATTCAACACCCATTTCGTCAATTGTACATGGTAAATAAAACCGACTTTGAGCAGTTTTTCTACTTCTGCCTTGATTGCTGCCACTTTTCATGGATTGATGAGATGAAGCTTCTGTCGGACTGGTTTGGCATCAAGATAAGTCGTGATTTCATGTTCGACAATTCGTGGGTCGATGCTTGACATCTCCTCGTAAGACCAGACAAAAACGTCGTAGAACTCCTTGAATAACTTGCTATAAGTTTGAATCTCTTCAGGGGAGAAATCCGCTCCAATGAAAACATCTCCATGACACTAGGGGTTTTGGAGATATCGATTAGAATCATTGTATCAATGCTTTCCATTTTACCCTCGGCATAAAATCTATGTGTAGCTAGAGGATTGATAGGACAAGGACTATCTCCATTCATGTTCAAAACAAACTCTCATGCCCCCACTCTCCTAAGCTTGGGAAGAAAATAAGATCTATGATGTAGATCAGCCCAAGGTCTGTTGGGACTAGTCGTTGCCTTGAGAATTGCCTTGTCAGAGGGCAAGACCAAGTCTAAAGGATCTTGAGTGGAAAGAGAATCTTGAGCCCAGATAGGCTCAAGAACTGGATCTAACTCTTGTGCGGGAGTTGGATCTTGGTTAGCTGAGGCTTGCTGGACAATGTTGTACACAATCTCAGCCGTGGATAAGGGCATGGCCATGCCAAGGTGCCCTATCCCTTCCATCAAAGCTGATGGGGAAGGTAAATTCCATGGGTCATTAAAGTAGCTCATTCTAAAAGACAACACTTGTAGAATTGCAGCCTTCGACTGGTCAAGGACAACCGATATAAGATTGACATCGTTGGAAGGCAACGGGTAATCAAAAGTTCCCATCAATCACAGAAACAAACTGACACCTAAGTTGACAGTTCCAGGCTGTGAGTTATCGATCATCGAGACCGTGGAAGCCCCCAATGAAGGGCCAGGACGAGAGAAGGACAATTGCTCAATGGTCACAATCTAACCCCCATGCGGAAAGCACAAGACTCAAAAAATTGTAGCAACCACCGCATGCATCGCATAAGCCCAACTTCTTCCTAACAAAAGATTATAGTTGAGAGGCGCATCGACCACTTCAACTTAGAAAAACACAGTTTTACCACCTGACTGCACGAGAAAGGAAGGAATTATTCCATGTGGTCTAAACAATCGACCATCAAAAGCCATAAAAAACGTAGGCGACGAAGAAAACTCAGGATGACCAATGGCCTTCCAACATGCCAACAACATCACGCAAGTCAAGGCACCCTCATCAACCACTGTACGGAAAATGTTCCGCGTAAAATATTTTATGGTATAAGCCACTACTTTCTGAAAGGCAACGTGGTGAGGAAGACGAGGTTTTAAGTCGATTGGATTGAAAATGTTCGCTCCTGGGTTACTAGTCTTTGTCTCTCCCAAGGCAGACAATAGAGATTTTCTCTGCGAGAAGCAACTCTGGAGGACCTCCAAAGCCGACATTGCGCAAGAGGTCTGCGTCAGATCCTCCACAACAGAGTAATTCTATGTGGCCCTCGTGTTTGGATTATGGGAAGCCTTCTTAAACGCACCTTTAGGGATGTGAGTCATTATTTCGCCCACCGCCTTCTCAATTTGGAGAGGATTCGATGGGTTAGTGGCCTCCTTACCCTTCTTGACAGATTTTGACATTACGTATCCATCAGCGTTGGTTGACAAATGAGCATTGGCTTTCATCATATAAATGTTCATGGTCAGGTTGTTATTGGTAGGCCCTGGGGGTCCCTGACTGCCCCCTGTCGCACTTGTGGATGACGAAACCTAAGCCATATTTTTCCCTTGTGGAAAAGGGTTCGTCAACATAACAAGTTGTTGTTCCGCTAATAGATTATGGGCTTTTGCAAGCCAAGGGAACAGGTGAGTCGGGTGGTTTTTCGTGCAGAGATTACATGGATACTTCGACTTATTCTTCTATGTTCCCCCCCCACCAACATTGTTGGTATCCTTTTTATCCCCTTTACCCTTCTTATTCTTATTTCAATTTTTCTTCTTTCCATCGGTCTACTAGTTGGCCTTGGGATTCTTCGATTGCACATTGTGTACATCCGACGTCTGGGTAGGGGGAACAACTGAAATCGGAGTCTGGTTGGCCAAAGTATGTTGTATCAACAATTGTCTCAAATGATTTGAAAATAGATATGTGGAATTTCTTTGTGTTGAGCCCACAATTCCATCGGCATGGGTCCCAGACTTTTTTTTGGCCTTATCGAGAGTAGACTGTGGCGCATTTGGCAAGATCTCGTAGAGCATACCAGACTGAGAGTAGATAAGTTCAAGTTGTTGGGCTCTCATAATAGGCTCCTCTTATGAAAAAACCTTGGAAGTCGTTATGTCCTTGGATATACAGAGAACCAAAGACTTCAAGAACCACTCAAGCAAGAAAGCAGGAGGGCCTTGACCTTAATCAAGCTCTTTCTTCACCGCCATTATCATATATGATAAGAGATATTGTCGGCCTTACTTTTCTCAAAGTTGGCCAGCAATTTAGTGTTGGAATCGTATCTCACAGGTAACTAGAAATGGTTCAAGAAGACCATCGCCAAGTTGTTAAAGTAAGAGTACCTCGAGCCATCGAGCTCAATATACCACTTCGCAGCACCCCCTATAAGAGTGCGTTGAAAAAGGCGCAACTAAACAAAGTCATATTTCAGCGAGTTTGATGAGCACC
This sequence comes from Picea engelmannii, assembly GCA_009831015.1. NCBI lineage: Eukaryota > Viridiplantae > Streptophyta > Pinopsida > Pinales > Pinaceae > Picea > Picea engelmannii. The sequence continues at coordinate 485,677 of ML779345.1, forward strand.
ACAATTGAAAGGTAGTTACGTGATCACCTGCATCTTCACCAGGCTTGCCCTCAAATTTTTTAATATCTGAAGGCAACTTAGTCGGCATGGGGGGCCAACGTAGATCGCGACAAATCGGGTCATTCAGTAATATCAACAAGTCTGGGAGATGTAAAGTTGTCAAAACGGGTAGTTTCAATTGTGAATTATTTACAGGAAAAGAGGGCCCTGGATTTTAACTGGAACCAAGTTTCCAGGAAAATTTGGATTGTTGGCTAAGGTTTTGGTAGAAACCGTGGCCTTGACCAGAAAAAGGAAATTGTGTCTTTTGAGGTGTCATCGACAGACTCCAAAAATTGGACGACACAGTTTGCACAGGGATTGCTCCCTCCGTTGTGTTACAAGGACTTTGGAAGGGGATACCCCTAGTCGATCTGATGGGCGTGGGTACAGAGCCTTGCGCGGAGTTCCATTGAGTATAGAAGGGGTTACCCCCAACTGACATTACTTGTGAGGGAAATGAGCCCTGCCAAGGATTCCAAAGACATTATGTGGAGTATACTCCAATCGTCGCTCCCTGTGAAGGAATGGTACCTTGCACAGGGTTATGTTGACCAAAAATGGGGTTTCCCCCATATGAGAAAGTGACCAAAGAGAAAGCGTTGTTCGCAAACGCACCAAACAAAGAGAACGACATAGATCCCACCGCTATTGTATAAGATGAAGGTCCTAAACTGCCTCCACCAAACAAGCTATAATTAGTGTTAGGCCCGATTGGCTATTGAAAAGCGTAACCGAGTGAAGGGGACGAAGGAGGTATATGACCGCCACTATAAGGGATAGCATTAAAAGGGATTGTATTGCCCACAGTTGACCCTTGCAAGGCATTGTTTGAGTTCCCTGCTGCTAAACCCATGGTCTGTAAGGTAGAATAAGTAAGAACCAAGTTTGTATCAAAGTCGGGCATCCCATATGAGAAGGGAGTGCTCATCACATTCTGAGTAAACAAAACAGTGGTCGAAGTCGTTAAAGGTATCATACCATTGCTTGCGGTTGTGGGAGTCGCGACAACTGTGGTCCTGACTAGAGAAGGTGGGGGAGGAGGTAGGATGCCCCCTCCAGTAGTAGTTGTAACAGGAGTATGGGGACTCTCAGGCGAAGCAACATCATTCACTTCCATTGTCGCTCGTAGAACTAGTTGACGCTTAGAAGATGTCACCTCGGGAGGGACAATCTGAATCAAGATTGGCGCCTAAAACTCGGTAATCGGAGGATTGGCTGGCATGGAACCTTCAGTTTCAAGGTCAAAAATAGTGGATTGCTCCAAAGTCGGAATGTCTCCTCTCGGAGCAGGCTCAGGAACATTTTCATGTGGCCTGGTCGCTTCGAATGACCCCTCTTGATCAAGTATTTGCCTCAACGGTGACAGAGGTGGCTCCAAAGTCACTGACGACAAGTCCTGAAGCCTTCGCGATCGGCGGAGCTGTTGATATTCCACTTTGTAAAATGATCAAATGACACAGTAAGGCTTGACTAGCGTGGAACACAAAGCACACACTAAATTTTTTCCTAAATATAAATAAAGCAGTCGACTAGCTAGTGGGAAGGATGGTTACACCAATCGACACTAGAGAAACTAACTGGTGCAAGTGAAAATCGAACAAGGAATCACCCTCTGGGTATACTATGTGAAGCATGATCTGAAGCCCGCCCTAGGTACCATGGTATACCCCCATAATCACTTGTTTAATTCCACAAAATATGGGCAACTAGGTTTCCAACTCGCAGTCAGTCACCAGGCGGGTACAATCGATAGTCGAACAGATCGTAATGAGCAGGCTAACAAGTCCAAAGCCATTCAAGGGTATTGAAAGCAATTGGTATGGAAGACAACTGAGGATATCGAATGTATTCGAGGTCCATGAATCTTTGTAGGAAAATGTGATTAGTATTGTTCCTGAGAAAGACCCTCAATATACAATCCCCACTAGGTTTAGTCCAGCTTTGGAGGGGTTATCTCTTCTGCCTTTCCTTACGCGACCTTGTGTTTATCCCTTATGTTAGAGGGGGATCCTAACTAACTCTTATGACGTTGGACCTAAACACTCCCTATATCAAACTCCAATGTTTATTTTTAAAGTGGTCTTGAAGAGTTTCCTCTTCACACATAATTCAAGGCCCTAAAACCCTAAACTAGTCGGTGAACCCTACAAACAGAAAGTGATGCAGACCCCCTACTCTTCCCCAGGGCTACGTGACCTCTCAGTCTAGGATCGATCGACTTTGGGAGCTGAATAATCTCATTGATTTGTGTTGAACCTCTTCTATCTTCTCCACGAGTCAAATTCCTAACTCTCGAGTGTGAAATCTCCTTTTCGAGAGTTTCTGAGTACCGACAGAGTCTTCCACGTGACCCTGGTAAAAAACCGCGGGCTTAAACCTTTTTTTCCCGTGCACTTTGAGACTTCGGGATTCGAATTTTTTGGATACAATTGATTCCTTTTTACCCGAGATCTGGACCCGTGAAATCACCAGACTAGATCTACGACCCATGCTTCTCCAACAGTTGAGGGTTGTGATATACTTCGGGACTCTGAATCCCTCCGAAGTGACCTTTACCTGGAGTTTTAGATCAAGTGCCACGTGCTCTTCTTGATCGACAATTGAGATATGTCCTTTACTCCACTTCGCGTGACATAGTCAACGCTCCTCCGTGTCCTTTCTCCCAGAGTATCAATCCTCAAAAATGATAGAGCTTCTGCCACGCGTCCTATCCCAATGGATGACTCTGATGAACTCCGAAACTCCGGACTTCGGGAGTTCTCGTACTTTCACTCTTCACTCTCCTCCGGAGTGACTTTTGTCTGGAGTGAATCTCCACTCTCCACGTGTCCATCTACTCATCAACGAATCATGTTGACTCCGACCTTTGGGACTTTTGACCCTTATAAACTTACTCGAAAATTTCCCTGGATTGTTCTATCACCGGAGTGGCAGATTTGTCACCACGTGTTCCAACCACGAACGGCTAGGATGATTCCTTACCTTTAGGAGATTTGAATAACTTCCTCTCAATGGCTCCACTTCCTCCTTTCCTTTCCTCCAGAGTATGCACTTCCAGACTCCATGATCTATTAACGTGTGTCCCTCTCAGATCGATGGCCATGATTTACTTCGGCAGTTCGGGCTTCAGGAGTTTTGGCTTCACCACTCTTTTTTTCCTCCGGAATGCTCTTCTTCCGAAGTACACATATATTTGTCGTCTTTCCTTCCTAGATCCAACGGTCCAGATCCACTTCATCCTTCGTGAGGGTTTCACTTTGCTCCATGCAAATATTCCAGAGCTTTTACCTCTCGGACTCTCCCAGATCTAACGAATGTCAATGACCCCAACTTCCTCTGAAGGGATCTCAACCGTCAATTCACGACCTTTAACAAATTTATCCCTTTCTGTTGAATATTTATCGCTATCACTCCTAAGCTTGATTCCTCTGAGGATTTTGACCTCCGATGCAATCCTTGCGATCCTGGAATCTTTGACAAAGTTCAAACTTAGATATTTGTTCAAAAGAAATCTTACTACGTGTTATAACCCTATAATTTATAGGATCAACTGTTGATTGTAATTTTGTTCCTTTAGTGTTTTCGACTTGCAGGTATTGTTTCATTCTACAAAAGAAAAAGAAAAGAAAAAGATGATAAAAACAAAAAGAGGGCATAAAATAAAAAGGATAAAACCCCATGAATTGATAATGACCTGATCCATACAGTTTAAACATGGCCAAGTCTTTTAAATTTAAGTATTTAGGATTAGTGAATAAGCTTGGCTATACTTTCTAATCTTAGCCAAGTAATTTAGGATTAGTGAATAAATTTGACCAAACAGTCTAATCTTGGTCAAATAACCCCAAGGTAGAGTATTTTCTTAGCCCAACAGTTTAAGTCGTGCTAAAGGTGCAAAGGAGTAGGTTAGCACATAGGTTAGTTAGTTTCTCTTCAATAAAATGTGTAAGATGATCGATGAAAAATGCAGGATTTTGATGGTGAAACATGTTTCTAACCCCATGGTGACAAAAGAAAGGGGGGCAATGCACAAAACCCATAAAAAGGTCATTAAGCCTAAGTTTGGCCTCATATATTGAAATGCGCCCCAGAGATTAAAGATCGGTCTTAGATCTACGACTAAGTTGTTGGCGCCCAGATCTACGGTTCTTATGAGTTTTCGGACCCCACCCCGACCGTTCTACCTTTAACAGTGGGGGGGGTTCGAAAAGGTGATTAAAGTGTGCGCTCAGATCTACGACCATCCCATCAGTGTGAAAATGGACAGTCCACAGGAGATTCTGGACCCCCCTGACCGTTCTTCCTTTAACGGTTGGGGGGGGGGAGGGAACACGATGGTTAAAGAACACGCTGGAAATGAAGACTGATCTAGCTTTGCTCAGATCAAGGGTTAGCAATGGATCCCATACCCCCCCAACCTTTCTACCTTTAACAGCAGGGGGGCGGGGGGGGGTCCGGAATGAAGCAGTGTCCTGGGCGGGCCCCATCCCTACGTGGAATCATCTCATTTCATCTTACCTCCCCGCTCCAAACATTTACCGCCTACCATTTTTCCAACTCACCACCATCATCCAAAGATGTCGCATCCCAAAACCACCCTTTGCAAGTTCCATGTCATGACCCCGTCAACATGTCCCATCCGTCTAACAGTTACGAGTCATATCTTTTCATTCATCCCCCAATCATCGTTCTGCACGTCAACCAGATACACATGTCAGACATCTTTCAACCTGCCCTCTCACGCTCTAAAGGACCCGTTAACCATTTATTACTGGCCACATACCCGTTGTTCACCTGACCTATCCTTTTTCGCCCAACGGACACCCCTTCACTAAATTCCAACCTCGTTTCGGCCATTCGCATTTCACTCACACTCCCTGCCTATCAAAGACTCGTTTCTCTTCACCTCTGCAACATATTATCTAGCCATATCTTTCACCTGCTAACGTTTGTTTAGTGTGCAGGTACCGGTGGAAAACAATGGTGCCCAAAAGTAAAAAGTTAAATGTGGAGGAAAATCCTTTCCTCCCACCCCCTGTCGATCTCGACCAGATCCCATTAGCAGACAAAGACTATTTAATCTCATAAACCAGGTCCGATTTCGACTTCGTCAAGCTACAGTCATGGTTTAAAGACACCTTCATCGATTAGAGTGATGAAATTGGGCTCTGGCAGTCAATTTTCCCTCTATATCTTTTTCCCCAAATCTATCATTTTCCCGAATTCGCTCTCAAATGCCAAGCGCACTACCTCCCTCATCAAAGAGCCATAGTATCTTCGTCAGGAGAAACCCTTTTCCTTATTACACCCAAGGCCATCGATCAAATTATGCAGGTACCTAGAGCCGAACTTCATTCTCCCCTCACAATTGAAATTCTGACAGAAATGTATCAGAACCTATCGTTTCCCCAAAGAGCACAAATCTTTGAGTTGTTCCTTCCATAAGATGCCCAATTCCCTAAGAAGAATCCTCCCTATCATTCTTCCATATTTTCTAAAAAGGGAAATCAGATTATCTCAATAATGTGTTGTTTGCTTGATTACTTCTCAAATGAATGGGTGGATGAACCTATCCTAGGTTTCCTGTCCATTTTCTCTGTTGAAGAGAAAGTGGCCACCCAGTTTGATTACAACGATTTTTTGGCCAAGAACCTGCACGAGCAACTGGAAAATTTCCCTGCAGAAGGCATGTTCTAGTATTCTTAAATATTGGCCTACATGTTTATGTTCTATCAAGCAAACAAATTTTCCTTTCTCATGCAGAAGATGGACAAAGACGGAAAACCACAAGCAGTAACTCTATGGACGTCGTTGCTCAGAAAAAACTCCACTGAGTTTAGTTTCAAACAATTCATCGAGTTGTTTTATCACCCAGTGGTAGGCATGCTCAGTGGAAGACCAGAACCAAGGATAAACGAGGAGATCCAAAGATTTATGCACCTTTCGGATATCGCAAAAACTGGGGACTAGTTCCTATACCAAAGTCACACGGAGATCAGAGTGTATGGGTGTGAACTAACTCCATATAAACTGCCCAAGTATGTGCCTGTCCGAATATTTTCACTAGAGTATATCCGTCAGATGATAAATTCAGATGACATTCATTTTGTGTCTCTGAAGAAAAAACAAAAGATGAGGATTAAAGGGCAAATAGGATCATTTATCTGCAACAGTCGAGTTGTTGGGGAAGAGGAAGATAAACTATTAAAGGAAATGAAATTCAGCAACAGTTTCATTTGGCGTTATGATCCAAGTGGGATCATTGCAGAGATGAGATCCAAAAACAAAAGTTCACCTTATGCTCACACCCTCAAACCAGAAATTGAAAAGTATGTGAACCAGACAGAGTGAGAGGAAAATACTCTAGTAGTTACTGAACAGTAGGAAGCTCCTTCGATTTCTTTTTCACAGACTACCACTCCACAGATACCAAAGGAAAAAAGGCCAAGAAAGGATACCTCTCCTTCAATCACTGAGGTATCAGCAGAATATTTTCAGGTATACAACAAAAGACTCAAAACCACTCATGTCATTCACAAGCTTGGTGAGGAAGAGCCTTACTCTACCAAAGTGTTTGAGGGAAAAAATCAAGTGGCGTCCACTCCTTCTTCAAAGAAGCAAACAGATATAGTTATGACCACCCAAACTTCACAAGGATTTGTACCCCTGAGCATTTTCGAAAAATATGACATGATTAAAAAGAAGAACCAGATGTTGACCAATAGCACTTACGCTCAGTTCTAGAAGAAAACCTCCACAGCACAACACAAACTGTTGTCAGCTTTTGACACAAAGAAAGGAAGAATGCATTTGGCGTTTCTGCAAGCACAAGTGCCTTAACCTAAGGAGATCACTGACTACAAAAGGTCAACTATTGTTTTTGACACCAAACAAGTCCATCCAGCTGATCAGATGGATTTGCACAGACAGACTGGAGAAATGGTTGGAGAAATGGTTTTCTGGTTTTCTCCACATTGGCACATGCTTCCTCTACAGCAGAAAAGTTACAGGTATCTCTAAACAATGTTCAGACCATTGAAGTTGGAAAATATATCCTCTTTTGCAAAGGATAACAGAATAAAATCCTTAGAGGAGTTGGTGCTCGAGATTGGGTATGATCCCTCAAATGTAAAAGCAGCAGAAGAGATGATAAAGAAAAAGAATGTTGACATTGCATCTCTGAGAAAACAGCTGAAATTGCCACCAACAGAGGATTCACAAGCCAAAGGAATAGCTGAGGCAGAAGATGAGAAAGAGGAATGGTTGAAGCTAATCATCAAGCAGAACACACAGATAAAGGAAATGGAGGAAGAATTGGAAAGGTTATTGAAAGAAAAGGAGTAATCAACCCCGATGGAAGTTATTCCATTGAGTGCAGTTCCCCTGGCAGAAGTCAGTACAACAGTTGTGCCAATGACCACTACAGTATAAATTCCATCGACAACTCCATTGACAGCATTGGAAAAGACTGTGGAGCTAGCAAATTCCATGGAGGAGATGAATCTACAAGGAAAAAATATCAATAGGCTGAAAATGGAGGTTGAAAGTCTCCAGGAACTCAAGTCTTCTTTCCAAACAAGATACAATGTTGAGAGACAAGCATCGGAGAATCTTAAGTAGGAAATACAATAGCTCCAGAAACAAACAGTGGCAGGAAAGAAATTAGCAGAGGCTAAGGAAAATATCTGGACAGACATCTCCAATTCCATAAACGAGATTTGGCCCATGGTGCAAATCATGTTTGAACAACATGATCTAGTGCTAAAGAGCAGGGAGGCTATTGACAGCATAAGAAGAGATCTGAATGAAATGCCCTCGGCAGCCAACGAGATCATCAAGTTTCTGAATTAAAAAACCAAGGAAGAGCTTGAAGAACTGAAAGTTGAAGACATAACAGAGACTATCCTCGAAGTAAAAAGAGTGTTGACTAAAAGAGGATTAATGTTGCAGTTGGAGGAGAAATCTCAGAACATGGACATTGGATTTCAGAGATTTTTTAACAAACTTGAAGCCTTACAGAAAAAGGGCTTGCCTGGTCTACTTGTCCTAAATGATAAATTGATGACTTTATCTGATTATAAGCAAAAAATTTCCACCATGGCCAAAGACAGCTCCAATTTTTCAGGGATACAAGCGTTCTTGGAGACTTTGCAGCATGACCTCAACATACAGCATGAAATCAAGTACATTTTCCTCACCAAGCCGACTTTTGCTAAGTACACTGAGATGGATGAAATCTATCGCCGACTATTGAAAGTTACCATCCCAACCACACAAATATGGGATGACCTGTGCGAATTGATTGAGTAGAGGTAAAGGTCTCGTCCAACTCAGCATCCAGTGCAGTCAAAGTCATCTTAATGACTCACCAACAGTCTTCCCCAAAATCAGCATGAGAGATTCAACACATCATCATCAGTTACTACATTTTTGCATCTTGTTAGCTAGTTAGTTAGACTCAGAGTCTGCCACGTCCTGACCATTAATGACAGGGTCGTTTGTAACTTTGATTATAAACATTTCAAACTTAGAAGTATTAGGGGTTGATCTTTACGCCCAAGCAAGTTGTAATCATTGTTATTTTTATCAAGAGGTTATTCCAATAATACAAAGAGACGTTTCACAGGATTCCTGCGTGTTAGTTGTTGGTGAAGTTTCCTCTGTCTTCGTAAAAAAAAATTCTTTCTTAGTTATCATATTGTTTTTCTAAATCTATTCTTTAAAAAAAGTTAAAGTTGCAGAATTTTCCATTGTGTACTATGTTCTTAATCTTTTATAGATTTAAATGTTTTTCTTCTGATGTTATAACAAAGAAATTCTTAAATGCTTTTTTGTTCTAATTGATATCTCACCTTTTTCAGCAATACACCATTTTATTCCTAAAGAATCCAACATTAGCACTATCTCGCCCTGTAAAACGAATCTTATAAAAGTTGTCTTCGACCTCCATCTTTTTAAAACAGACCCCACAGCCCAATGGAAGCATAAGTGATATTCAACCATTTCATTTAAAAACAATACAAACAACTCGGTTATTTTCTTTTTTAACTAGCCTAAAATCTTGAAAATCCAAACAAATCTAAACCTTACAGAGAGATCCCTCTCTGAAACTAGCAAGGCTAGCTCCCAGTTTCGAAGTGGTTGGTTAAGGTTACCTCTGATAAATTTCTTATTGCCTCACAACAACCTCTAGGACTTTACAGAGTGATAACACTACGCACTCCTTGTGCTTCACAGTCTTGATCTCTCGACACTTATTCGAACCTTGACCATGTGCACTCTTTGCAACATTTGGTCTGAGTTTCTCGTTATCCCTCCTAAGCTTCTCTAAGTCAAATCTAGACTCTGTCGACGCACCCCTTGCAGACAATATGCACTCCTTGCATTTGAGCTCTCAAAAGAGAAACAATTGAAACTTATCTAATACTTCATAGGTTCATATACTCAACTATGAACAACATACATAAGCATAGCGAAATAAACACACAAATAACATATCATTCATTCAAATACACATTGAAATGAACATCGTCCAAGCATTTGGATCAATCTTCGTCTGTCTATTCATTCATGAAGTATTTACATAAGTTACACAGTTATTCATTGTCTTCTGACTCTCTATGTATAATTGCTACATCTAACACTTCTTACTCCCTTACTTCTACATTACTACCATTCAATACAAAAATGCAAAAACCTATCTAAGGAGTAGCTTCTCAAGCTCTTCTCCGTCCTATCTGAATTCTATCCCATCGTTGTTTTAGCGGTTACCTACTTAGTCATATTACAATAAATGTGAGTTATTAGAAGATAAGATTTGACACTCTATATCTATAACACCTTACATTCGTGTAATAATTTACAACATTCTACCATTCTCAGGCGATGACTCGACTTTACAAACAAGGTCTTTAAATACAATATTTCCAAAATATCTCAACAACACACTCTTGCCTCTATTTAATGCCGATTAGAAATTTTGGCGCGCTAAGGTGTCAAATTTTTCCTCTACTCTTGACCTCTTTTTCTTTGATGGTGATGCTCCTGCATCATACTCCTTTGGATAAAATATTCATGGACTCATGTTCATGAGCTCCTGAATTGTTTTTCCATGTTTCAGAATGTCAGGTTTAGTGACCCAACTCGAATCTTCCATTGGGTGATCTTTCCACTTCACTAAATATTCAGGATACATCTTCCTCATGGTCTTATTTCCAACTCTTTAATCTAAGATTTTCTCTATCTGAGCTTTTTTTTCCATGGGTATCTGTTTTTCCCACTGAATCTCCTTTCGGTCATCTAGTTCTCCTGCATCATCTCTCTGGTAAGGATACATGTCTGCAACATTGAATATCAGTGATATTCCAACATTTTCTGGAAACTCAATCTCATAAGCATTGGCTACAAATGTCCTGAGGATCCTGCATGCTGTTATTTTCCTCATCTTCAACTTGTTATATGTTCCCCTTGGAAACCTTTCCTTTCTCAAATGTGCTAAAACTTCATCTCCAAATTCAAATTGAACTTCTCTTATTTTCTGGTCCATTATGTTCTTGTACTTTTGGCTGCTATCCTGTAGTTTCTCTCCGACTCGATCATGAAGTCTCTGCATCTTTGTAGAAAAATATTATGCTCCAACACTTCTGAACTCATCTTGCTTCAAATCTCTCAATTTTGTAATCCCTCTCAGATATATTCCATACACTATCTCAAATGGACTTCTCCCAGTGCTCATGTTTACCAAATTATTAAATGCAAATTCTGCCTATGCGAGAATATGATCCCACTGGCGGCCCTGCTCAGTGACTAAACTCCTTAATAAATTTCCCAGACTTTTGTTCACCACTTCAGTATGCCCATCTATCTGAGGGTGATATGTTGAACTGAAGGACAAGTTTGTTCATAGCTTCTTCCATAGAGTTCTCCAAAAGTGTCCTACAAACTTTGTGTCTCTGTCTGAGACTATGCTTCTGGGAAACCCATGTAGTCTCACAACTTCCCTGAAAAACAAATTGGTTATGTGTGTAGCATCACTTTTTTTCTTACATGGTTTGAAATGTGCCATCTTGGAAAATCTGTCTACCACAACAAATATGGAATCACTTCCCTTCTAGGTTCTAGGTAGTCCCAATATAAAATCCATACTAATTGCATACCAAGGCCTTTCTGGAATAGGAAATGGTTGATACAAACCAGTGTTCTGATGTCTCCCTTTTGCATACTGGAAAATTATGCATTTGTTCACAAATTCCTTTACTTAGGACCTCATACCTAGCCAATAGTATGAAGAACTTAGTTTTGCATATGTTTTATCATGACCAAAATGTCTATCTAAAACTCCATTGTGTTTCTCTTTCAGCAGGTTGTCTCTCATAGAGAATCTTGGTATGCACAATTGGCTTCCCTTGAACAATAATCCATCATGGATTAAATATTATGTCCATGGGCTTATGTCCCCCAACAAAGGGTTCTCACGTGCCTCATAATACTCCTTAAAATCTGGATCTTCTTGGTACATTTCCTTAAGGTGTTCAAACCCTAAGGTCTTCACTTGGAATTTTTGTATAATCAAACTCCTCCTGCTCAAATCATCTACAACTTTGTCAGCACTTACAGAAATATGTTTAATGACAAAAGTAAAATTATGCATGAATTCTACCCACTTAGCATGCCTCTGATTCAACTTTTCTTGCCTAGTAATAAATTGTAAAGCTTGTTTATCACTATACAAGACAAACTCTTTTGGAATTAGATAGTGCCTCCACTTCTTCAAATCTTGAATCACTGCACAAAACTCTTTGTCATATGTGGAATACTTTTTCTTGGTGTCATTAATTTTCTCACTTAAATAAGCAATTGGATTATTATATTGACTCGAGACTGCTCCAATAGCTACTATGCTTGCATCACATCTTACCTGAAATGTTTTCCCAAAATCTGGTAAGACCATAATTGGTTGTGTTATCCCCAATATCTAGGGATAACTAGGAGATCATGTCTCGAGGCCCACATGGTCCTAGACATGGAGTACCGAGAGCAGGAGCGACTTGAGCATGGCCCTGGAGGGCCCATCTTTCTTCTTCTCAGCCAGCTTTGTCCTGTCAGCAGTACCAGCTTCCATCACTACCGGCTTGGGCTTGCATCGGAGAGGACTCTTGCTCCATGAGGTAATTGGTCCGAGGTATCATGGTATGTGTCATATTTGATCATTATAAACTTCTCATGTATGCATAATGTTCCTTTCATTTTGGATGACTGCTTGGATCTTACACTAATCCTCTTGACCATTGTTGGGGTGATTGATGGGGCAACTTAGCAAGCTGGTATTCATGGGTTTTGGTTAGCC